>JANAVB010031617.1:3657239-3744190 GCA_029216955.1 Iris pallida | reverse complement strand
TAGAAAGGCTCCCCTTTATATAGGGTTGAGGAACCCCTGGATAGATAAGGATTAGGATTTATTTAACCCCAAAATAGGTAATTAACTATTAATTTAAATCAAAATAAGGTAACTCAATAAATTCAAGTCTACTTTTAAATTAAGTCAAAACTTTATCTTATTTTATACTCATTAAATTCATAATTCATAAAGTCAAATCTCAATTTAAATTACCATGATGATTAAACATTCAAACCAACCATAACCCAAATTATTTTATAATAATTTATATTAATAATTAATTTCGAAAAATCACTATAAATATTTAGCTATTTTTGAAACACATTTTTACTATTAGATAAAACAATTAAAATTTATACTTCAAAAAAAAAAACAAAAAAAAACAAGTGGATATGAAATAAGTTCCATGGCTCTCACACACAAATAGTATACATAAAATAATACTTTCTAAACTACGACTTATATTTGTACCTAAAATAAAAATAAAAATAAAACAACATTTGAAAAATCCCGACGCGATGCTTTTCAAAACTTTAAGTAAATAAAAGTAATTACTATATATTATTGAAACTTAAAATAGAAAAATATTTTTCTAAAAATATGTACGCTCGCATATATTCGCACTCGTCGAGCAATTACGAAAACGAAATTTTGCGCACATCGTACAATGCAACTACGCGACGTATAAATAAAATAAAAAATCACTACCAAATTTATTTTAAAAAATTAGTAGAAATTTAGGGGATTTACAAATCTCGATATACTTAGTACGAGAATGACATACTGGATTCTTAGTCAAATTAATAGAACTAGTGTTATCACAGAAAATGGGTATGTGTGTAAAATGCAATCCATAGTCTTCTAAAATTTGCTTCATCCATAAAATTTGTGCATAACAACGTCCTGCGGTGATATACTCAGCCTCGGTTGTTGATAATGCGATAGAATTTTGCTTTTTGCTAAACCAAGAGACTAGAGCTTTTCCTAGAAAATGACATGTGCCGCTGGTACTTTTCTATCTACTTTGCATCCGGCAAAATCAGCATCAGAATAACCGATTATGTCAAATAACGTGGTTTTGGGATACCATAAGCCGACAGAAGAAGTACCTTTAAGGTATCGGATGATATGCTTAACTGCGCACAGATGTGATTCCTTAGGATTGGCTTGAAAATGTGCTTGACACAAGCAAACACTAAACTAATGTCTGGTCTCGACTAGCAGTAGTACAGTAAGCTACTGATCATACCTCGATACTTACGTATGTCGACGGGTTTGCCTTGTTCATCAATATCAAGCTTGGTTGAAGTCGCCATTGCAGTGCTATAAGTGGTTTGACTGCTTCCAGGTCGAACTTCATTAATAGATCTTTTGTGTACTTCACTTGATTTATGAGCGTCCCATTGTTGGTTTGTTTGATTTACAGTCCGAGAAAGAATTTTAGCTCTCCTATCATGCTCATCTCAGATTCATTCTGCATACACTTTGAAAATTCTTGACAAAGAGATTCATCAGTAGATCTAAAATAATATCATCTACATAGACTTGAATCAAAAGAATATTGTTATTCAAAGATTTATAAACAATGTAGTGTCAACCTTTCCCTTTGAAAAACCGTTGTCAAGTAGAAAAGAGCTTAGACGATTGTACCAAGCACGAGGAGCTTGTTTTAAACCGTATAAGGCTTTCTTCAACTTGAAAACATAATCCGATTTTTGAAATCAGTAAAACCGGGAGGTTGAGCTGCATAAACTTCTTCTTTTATAAAACCATTCGAAAATGCGCTTTTGACATCCATTTGAAATAACTTGAAATTATGAAAACATGCAAATGCACATAACATGCGAATGGATTCTAATCTTGCAACTGGGGCATAAGTCTCATCGTAGTCGATACCTTCTTCTTGATTGTATCCTTGAGCTACGAGTTGAGCCTTATTACGAGCTACTAAACCATTCTCGTTCAGTTTGTTTCGGAATACCCAACGGGTGCCAATGACCGGATGATCAATGGGCTTGGGAACAAGTTCCCAAAATTGATTCCGTTTGAATTGGTTTAATTTTCTTGCATAGCATCTAACCAAAAATTATCACTACATGATTCTTCAATATTTTGGGTTCAAGCTGTGAAATAAAAGCAACACAAGAAGCTATCTTTATTATAGGAACGAGTACTTACACCCTTGAAAATCATCTCTCCAATTACCAAGTCCCTTGGATGATCAGCAATGAATCTCATTTCTTTTGGCGTATCCTCAGGATTGCTGGTTCCGGCTTCTTTGTTTGAAAGTTCTGCATCTTTGTGTGAAGGTTTTGCAGTAGCTGTACTTGGTGTGATTACATCTTCATTGTCGTCATCGTCTAAGTGTTGATTTAGCTCATCAAACCTGACATTAATTGATTCTTTGATGATCATGGTTCTTTTGTTGAAGACTCTGTACCCTTTGCTCTTTGCTGCATAACCTAAAAATATACCTTCATCGGCCTTTTCATCAAATTTACTCAGATTGTCTTTAGTATTAAGAATAAAGCATTTACAACCAAAAATCTTGAAATATGAAACAGTGGGTGTTCTATCAGACCATAGTTCATAGGGAGTCATCTTCGATATAGGTCGAATTAGAACCCTATTAAGAATATAGCACGCTGTATTGACAGCTTCAGCCAAAAAGTATCTAGGTAGACTAAACTGGTTTAACATTACTCTAGCCATTTCAGATAGAGTCATGTTCTTACGTTCCATATCTCCATTTTGTTGTAGATTCCTAGGGCAAGAAAATTTATGCAAATAATCGTGTGTGTCACAAAATTGCTTGATTTCTGCATTCTCAAATTCGTCGCCATGATCACTACGAATGCAAGTAATCATAAAACCTTTCTCATTCTGTACTTTCTTGCAAAAGGTGACAAATTCTGACAATGTATCGTTCTTGCGTACAAGAAAATATACCTATGTATATCTAGAGAAATCATCTACAATGACAAATGCATATAGCTTACCTCCTAGACTAGCAATTCTACTTGTCCAATAAGTCCATATGCAACAATTGTAGAGGTCTAGTGGTACTTACAGTGTTCTTGGATTTAAAGGCGAATCGGATAGCTTTGTTCTTTTCACATTCACTACATACCGTATCCTTCTTGAAAGATATGTCCAGTAAGCCGCGTACCAACTTGTTTGTAGATAGTTTTGAAATTGTGTCCATGTTTGCATGATCGAGTCTCATATGCCATAGTTGACTCTCAATGCGTTTGGCCATCAAACATCTACCTGCTTTGTTAGCATCTTCTAACAGATGGAAAACATATATGTTGTCTTCCCTGATACCTTCAAAGATAGTACTACCAGTTAAACTATCAACTATAGTACATTTGTCTTTGACGAAGTTAATGCCATAACCGTGATCAGCTAACTGGCTTATGCTGAGCAGATTATGTTTTAACTCGGTAACTAGACAACATCTTTAATCACAGGATAGGGAGCCTTACCAATGTACCAATACCGATTATGTACCCTCTTAAATTATTACCGAAGGAGACGTATCCTTCTTTATTCTTCTTCGACAGTGTTGCGAATAATGAAGCATCACCGGTCATGTGCCGTGAGCAATCGCTGTCGAAGATCCATTTGCTTCTAGCATGTGAAGGGTGTTCCACCTACAAAATAATTTACAGATGAAACTCTTGGTACCCATTTCTTGTAGGTCCTGACTGGTTAGTTTTTTGTATCCATGCATAAATATTTAAATCTACTAACTTTCTGATTCTACATGCAGAGGATATATGACCAATGAGGC
The DNA here is from genome assembly GCA_029216955.1 of Iris pallida. Taxonomy (NCBI): domain Eukaryota; kingdom Viridiplantae; phylum Streptophyta; class Magnoliopsida; order Asparagales; family Iridaceae; genus Iris; species Iris pallida. The sequence goes on along the minus strand of JANAVB010031617.1, from coordinate 3,740,394 downwards.
CACAATAATGATATTTTGCATGTTGAGTGCTGAAAGTTGTGTGAGGCACATGATTGGTAGGTTTTGATTTTCTAGTATAGAAGAATGCATGCCTATTAGTCTTCTTGGGCATAGGTTTGGTATGGTTTGGTCTGACAGTGTTTGGTTTGGGTGTGTTTCGATGATTCGGTAATTGACACGTGTTAGAATAAGAAGCAGCAACTTCAGGCTATTTTCTAAACTAATTTCAACTTTTTGGAGGTGTCATATAATCTAGTGTAGTCAGATGTAAGTGTTTCTATTCTGACTTGTCCACACTGCAGACTCTTTCTCTCCTTAGATAGTTCTTCCTTTAGCTGGATGATGGTTTGGTCTTTTTCTTCGGATAACTTAATAGTCTCGTGTAACAATAGCTTAATAGATGAAAGCTCACCAGACTCAATAGAAGAGTCATTATTTCTAACATCATCTAGTTGGTCGGTAAGTCTTCCTATCTCACCTTTGTACTCTTTGAGTACCTTCTTAGAGGTTTCATATTTACTACGCAGTTTCCTGTAATAATTTAACAGGTCACTGAAAGCCTCTCCTAGTTGCTCAAAGGTAAAATCATCATAAGGATCAAACAGAGGATTAGTGATTACCTGATCGCAAGCCATCAAGCATACATTTGCAGCGTCATCTGATTGTTCGTCTTCTGAATCGCTGGCTTCGCTTTCATGCCATATGCTTGTATTGGCGTACTTCCTTGATGTAGATCTCTTCAGTTAGCCTTTGTCATATTTGTTTTTTTCTTGTTGATGATGATGCTGTTGGACAATCTTTCTTCATATGTTATCTTCTTCTTACATCCGTAGCAAATAGGATCTTCCTTGTTGTTGTTGCTGTTGCTATCTTTTGTTCTCCTGTTGAATCTCATGAACTTCTTGAATTTTCTTACCAGAAGAGCTTGATCTTCAGAGTCAGAGTCGATGTCGTCAGAATCATCTTCGACAGTCTTCTATGTTGAGCCTTGAGAGCGATCGACTTTTCTGACTTCTCCTTTGGTGTAGCGTCTTCAAAGTCTTGAAGTTCTAACTCGTGAGTGAGTAGCTTACCCATGAGTGTTTCCAGAGACATTGTTGAGAGGTTATTTCCTTCAATGATTGTTGTAGCCTTTGGAATCCAGTTTTGTGAGAGCTCGTAGAAGTTTGCGAATCTTTTCATGGTTACTGTATTCCTTGCCTAATGAAGACAAAGGATTTACAATATCCAAGAATCTCGTAAACATCTGAGTGACTGATTCACTTGGCTTTATTTTGAACGCCTCGTACTCCTGAGTAAGTCTGCTGATCTTTGACTCCTTGACTTGTGTTGTTCCTTCGTGGGTTACTTCGAGAAGTTTCTACACTTCATTTGATGCAAGTAGAGACCCTGTTGAATTCAGTTATGTCTAAAGCACAAAATAAAGCCTTAATAGCACGTGCGTCAAGACTGGCCTTTTTTTTCATCCTCCGTATATTTATCATGGGGTTTTTCAACTAAAACTCCATCAACATTAATACGAGGAGGCTTTTTGTAGCCATCAATAACTATAGACCACAAGTCAAAATCAAGAGATTTTAAGAAGAAACTCGTCCTGTTTTCCAATAAGTATAGTTTGTACCGTCAAACAGTGGAGGTCTGTTTGTGGCTTGGCCTTCACTTGTGAATTTCATAGTTGCCATGTGTAATACTGTGATCTATATAAAATGAAAAATAACTGAGTATAGCTGCAGTTTTACCTTGCTTTACCTGTATAACCCGCTCTGATAGCAATTGTAGGAACGAAATCGTAAAGCAGAATACTCTAGAGGGGGTGAATAGAGTATGCAGAATATTGATAATTAAAACTTGTTAGCAGTTAGATCACAAAAATAATAATAATCATAAAGTAAAACTGTAATGAAAAGAGTGACCAGAAGGCAAACGCAAACAAAGAGATTTATACTGGTTTCCCTCTTGTGAGGACTAGTCCAGTCGGAAGAACTCTAGCTTCCAGTTGAATCCACTATTAGAAAATCCCGTAAGTTTTCATACGAAGTCCTTGCAACTTCTACAGACGCGAGCTTTGATAGAAGAACTCGACCAACTTCAGTTTTGAAGAGTCTTTCTTCAATCAAGCCTCTTATTACAATTTTCTGAAATCTTCTAGACCGCACCGTACCGGCAAATTGACTAGAGAATTGTAACTGGCTTGGAATTTGAAAATGGAATCTTTTGAAAACTCTTTGGAAGAAACGTAAGCTTTAGAAGAGAGAAGATGAAAGTGAATTGGTGTGTTGAAATGATGAATTCCTCTCTATTTATAGTTTTTCCAAAGACAAAACTCTGACAGAATTCGGGCAGAATTTGGACAGAACTCTTTGTAATCAACCGCAACTGAAGGGAGACCAAGTTCAAAATCAAACGTTCATATAACGTTCACCTTGGCCGAACTCTGGCCGAACTCTGGCCGAGTTCTGTCAGGGTTTCGTCAGGTTGATTTTGTGAAATTTGTTTTTGGCTTTTTGAAAATCCTTCAGAAGCTTTTTGTAAAAGTAGATATTTTTCAAAAACACAGGTCATTTTAAAAGATAGGTCAGTTTTGAAAAACGATTTCGGATAGCCTATTTGCCAGTACGACTTGGTGTACAATGTATTCCTAGACTCAATAAAAATAAAAATTACTTTGCGTAAGGAAATACAATCTTGAGTGGCAAACAGAGCTTCGGTCATGAACCGAATAGATATCCAATCTTGACTAGTGTCTAAAACGTCTTTAGTAAACATCTGAATTGAGTCGTATATCGAGACAGAGTTTGATCAATTATTAAAATCAGGTTTGACCATGACCAATGGGCCAACATATATAACATATACTACCCGCAAACCCCATCCTAGAAACGCTAAAACCGGAACCCCTTTCCTTACCGCCAAAGCTGATGCTATCATTTTCATTATAGCTGGTGTCTACGCCATTGCCGTGGCATCTAGGGCCAATCACCTCAGCTTCGATGCTGCAAAGGCACCCGTCCATCACCCCGAGTAGCCACAAGGCTTAGAACAGCCCCTACAAGCCGTATTATCCAGCCGAAGTCACCCCAACCTTGCTGGCCGAATAGCACAGCAGATATGCCGACTTATGAGTGTGTTTTTCTTCACATCTAGAAATCAAAACCTCATGGGACTAAAACTTTTGGGTTCCCCTATGTGTTTACTACCTTTATATAAAATTTTGTATCGAAATTCTTTGTAGATTGGTCGGGATACACGTTTTACCAAAGTGTGTCCAAAATCGACACTGTTCATTGTGGGATAGTTTGGAACCATATAACTTCACTTTTACCATTGATATCATATATGAAAACGACCGTATTTCGATTACCTACAATTCTCATTTAATACATTTTTCATCATTTTGCTGTTCTAATGCCTAAATCATTGGATCTTTGAAGGACAAAATTCTGCCATAAAACAAACTATCAACATTACCATCTTGTGAGTCCCAAATAACTTTGTATGCATCTAATGCACCATATTATCGATCCTCGACTCATGATCATGAATATTTGATAATTTAAATAATTATTTACCATTTATTTTAGAATATTTAAGTTATTTTATTTATGGTTAGATAAGTTCTATAACGTTGATTTACCAATATGGTTATTAGTTTGATCATTTATTTCCAGAATTATAGAGTTTTATTTAAGAATTATTACTGAATAATTTATATTTACATTTTGTGGAATTTTTTTAATCCTAGAAGGAGTATTTCGACTAGTTTGTATTATGACTAGTTGTGACTAGTATATAGATAGTTAAACCTATTATATATATATATATATTTTATATATATATATATATATATATATATATATTATATATATATATATATATATATATATATATCGTTCCAATTTTATCGGATGTCCCCGAAGGGACGTATATATATATATATATATATATATATATATATATATATATATATATATATATATATATATATATATATATATATATATATATATATATATATATATATATATATATATATATATATATATATATCAATGATAGTACTCATGTTAGATTGGTTATTAATGTTAGTTATTATTTTTATTTATTGGAGTTCGTGAGAATGTCACTACGGAGGTTGAAGCCAGACTGGTACTTTGTTCTTTCGGGGCGATTCCAGGCAAGATACCGTGCCACTGTGATTTTATTTTATTTTCTGCTATACATGGACGTGTTGTTGTGTGTTAGTATTAGATGAGTTAGGAAAGCATCCAAGTGTGACTTGGGTGCAGTCGATGATACCATCAATCACTGATAGTGTGTGTGTGTGTGACCTAGCATGCTAGTAGACTTCCTCAGGTTGAAGTTGTCTTTTAATGGGTTCTATGACTTGGACATGACTCATGACACGACACTTGGAGTGAGGGTTACATTGGTATTGGCACACATCATGTACTTGGCCGATACAAAAGGTTCGTTTGACGGATCATATGTGACTAGTTGTGTTAGTTAGAGGACTCGCATGTGAGATACGAGTCGTGTGAGTCATGGATATGATCTTGTACTATTCCCAGGCGGGGAAGACTATTAGCAGGCTCACGGGATTACCCTATCCTCATTAGCCTCAGTGTTGTCCTGGTTTATGCTATACTAGTGGATATTCCATTGTCGTCTACGGACTATCCTCTTGATTGGGCGAGAGTATGCTAGTATATTCGCGATATTAGTTGACGCTAATATCACTCCTTACCTACATGTGCGATTTCAAAGTAGTCTTCGACGTGCATATACTTTGAAGGTTAGTCTACCTTGTCAGCTATATTCATGTTCATGTATCTTACTTTTACTGTTCTTGTTGTGGCTAGTTGTTGTATCTTGTTACGTCCCTCTGAGGACTTGGTGATCTCTTCAGGTGCCAGTGGACTTTGGGCACAAAGTTATCGAGATGTGTTCTGTAGGATTCAGGTACTATTGGTAGTATTTCTTATTATCACTTTTGCATTCTTTGTACTATTTATTTTTGTCTTTCCTGTCATAGCCTAGTTTTACTGGACCTTTATTATTCTTCGGGTCTATTCCAAACATATATGTTGATGGGCTGCAGACTATGTATTATTTATTCTTGATTTTGTTTATTATTGTGGATTGAGACTTAGTTGAGATATAGATTAGTTAGCATATGCTAGTTTACTTTACAGTGTAATATGATTTGGATAAGTCTATTAAATTAGGATACTTATTCTAGTCGACAGCTGACATGCTCATGTCTTAGGTTCCTATATATTTTGGAACTAGGGCATGACATATTTTTTGGTGGCCCATACAAGTCCTGATTAAATCATTTCGGTTACATTACTGTACCGAATGAGCCTCAATTGGATAATGTATTAGAATCTCAATCCATAATTGCTAATAAATTTCCTTTGATATCTACTATCGCCCTTGAACATTGTGTCTGTAATCGAACATATCTCTCTTGTACTCCTTGTATCGGATTCTCATCTTTTCTCGTTTCGGAAGATAAACATCGGTACTTGATGAACTATTTTGTTTATATTGTGTGATAGAAGTAAGAGGGATAGAATATTATAGGGAGTGATTGTCCACAGACGAATAGGGTAGAGATAGACACCTATACTAGATAGACCCAATGGGTAGGAGTAGCATTCTTCTGCGGTAGAAATTTCTACTAGAGGACATAGATAAGAGTAGATAAGGTGGGTAGAATTTTATAGATATTCCCCTAAGATGGAAGTTAGAAAAGATTATATTGTAGAATTTGACCCTAAGGAGAGACCCTAAGATTACTAAAATAATATAGGCTACCCTTTGCTTAAGATATAGCCTTGAATAGAAGCACTAGAGGGATTTTATCGAGTGCTAATATCATGATAGGTAACGTAAAAGTATTAGATAGAGTATCAAGGTTTGAGTTAGGGTAGACAACTATCTCTACATATGGTAAGACTAGCCTTGAAACGATATATAAAACACCATGATTAGAAATTGAGCAATAGGTGGGTGTATCGCTCCTTACTACCAAAGGGTTCGTTTGACGGATCATATGTGACTAGTTGTGTTATTTAGAGGACTCGCATGTGAGATACGAGTCGTGCGAGTCATGGATATAATCTTGTACTACTCCCAGGCAGGGAAAACTATTAGCAGGCTCACGGGATTACCCTATCCTCATTAGCCTCAGTGTTGTCCTGGTTCATGCTATACTAGTGGATATTCCATTGTCGTCTACGAACTATCCTCTTGATTGGGCGAGAGTATGCTAGTATATTCACGATATTAGTTGAGGCTAATATCACTCCTTACCTACATGTGCGATTCCAAAGTAGTCTTCGACGTGCATATACTCTGAAGGTTAGTCTTCCTTGTCAGCTATATTCATGTTAATGTATCTTACTTTTACTGTTCTTATTGTGTCTAGTTGTTGTATTTTGTTACGTCCCTTTGAGGACTTGGTGATCTCTTTAGGTGTCAGTGGACTTCGGGCACAAAGTTATCGAGATTAGTTCTGTAGGATTCAGGTACTATTGGTAGTATTTCTTATTATCACATTTACATTCTTTGTACTATTTATTTTTGTCTTTCCTGTCATAGCCTAGTTTTACTGGACCTTTATTATTCTTCGGGTCTATTCCAAACATATATGTTGATGGGCTGCAGACTATGTATTATTTATTCTTGATTTTGTTTATTAGTGTGGATTGAGACTTAGTTGAGATATAGATTAGTTAGCATATGCTAGTTTACTTTACAGCGTAATACGAATTGGATAAGTCCATTAAATTGGGATAATTATTCTAGCCGTATAGCTGACATGGTCATGTCTTAGGTTCCTATATATTTTGGAACTAGGGCATTACATGTTTTTGTGGTGGCCCATACATGTACTGATTAAATCGTTTCGATTATGTTACTGTACCGAACGAGCCTCAATTGGATAGTGTATTAGAATCTCAATCCATAATTGCTAATGAATTTTCTTTGATATCTACAATCATCCTTGAACATCGTGTCTGTAATCGAAGATATCTCTTTTGTACTCCTTGTATCTGATTCTCATCTTTTTTCTTTTAGGAAGATAAACATCGGTACTTGTTGAACTATTTTGTTTATATTGTGTGATAGAAGTAAGAGGGATAGAATATTATAGGGAGTGATTGTCCACAGACGAGTAGGGTAGAGATAGACACCTATACTAGATAGATTCAATGGGTAGGAGTAGCATTCTTCTGCGGTAGCAATTTCTACTTAGAGGACATAGATAAGAGTAGATAAGGTGGGTAGAATTTTATAGATATTCCTCTAAGATGGAAGTTAGAATAGATTATATTACAGAATTTGACCCTAAGAAGAGACCCTAAGATTACTAAAATAATATATGCTACCCTTTGCTTAAGATATAGCCTTGAATAGAAGCACTAGAGGAATTTTATCGAGTGCTAATATCATGATAGGTAACCTAAAAGTATTAGATAGAGTATCAAGGTTTGAGTTAGGCTAGACGACTATCTATACATATGGTAAGACTAGCCTTGAAATGATATATAAAACACCATGATTAGAAGATTGACACTACAAGAAAAATGACGATTCTTGATGGTTTATAAGTTGATGGTCGTGAAAAATCGTCAAGAAAATGGGTTATCTTGACGGATTTAGCCTTACGTCAAGAAATGCCTTATTTTATGTTAATTTAGCAATCTTACAGCTTAATAGTTGACAGTTTTAGAGGATCCGTCAAGAAACATCCTTTTATTTAGTGACGGTTCGATAATAACCGTCAACTAATATATGCCTAATAAAATTGGCGCGATTTTTTCAGCTGCCATTTTGGTAATTTTTTTGAAATTTAAATCTATATTGACATTAGTCATTCCATCCCGTTTCATTTATTTTCCGATTCTTTCCTCTCCTTTGTATTTCTCCATCTTTCTCATTCACCAGCCGATGGAGAAGGAGAGCTTAAATCTACATCTCCCTTTTCCACTTCTTTCTCTACATCTCCATTCTCCTATTCTTCCTCTTTCTCCTCCTTTCTTCTCCTATAGACCCAAAACCCTAATCCCCAAATCCACCTAACCTTGTCCCCAAATCCTAACCCTACATCTATCGGAGAGGTGCATCGGGATGGTCATCACGGCCCGTTCGAGAAGCCAAACCGAAGAAGAACCAGCAGCAGTAGCAGAAGAAGAAGAAGCGAGCGTCGGCGATCGAGGCCGACTGCTTCGAAGACGTCGACGACGTCGAAGAGAGATTCGACCTTCCGTCGGTGCGGGAGCTGGGAGTGTTCGAGTTCCCATGACAGGGGCATCCAATTGCCACCGAGATCGACGACGACAGCGACCTCCGTGACGTCTTCTTTGCGTCAGAAGGGCCAGAGGTGGAGGAAAGCCTGGACTTCGACATGAGCAAGTTCTCCAAGCTGCTGAGGTGGGTGTCGATGGCGGAGCTAGAGGTCTACGCAAAGCTGTCCTATCTCGGCATTCTCGCATACAATATTCCCAAAATTAAGGTTTTCCCTCACTTTTTTCTTCCTTAATTGGGGTTTCTGGAAGTCCGGAAAAAAGTTTGAATCTCTATGGGAATTTTTAGGCAAATTGTCCAATTTGGCTTCTTTTCGAAGTAACGTTGAAGAATTTTTAGTTTGGGTGTGGTTAGGAACAATATAGTTCTTTGAATCTAAGGGGGAAATTGGTGTCTTTATTAGAAATTTTTGTTTATGCTGTTCAGTTTGGTACCTAGTAAACACCAACTAGAAAATTTTGTTGGCATCAATGTACTTGTAAAAAAAAATTGTAATAGAAATTGAAAAAGAAAATTCAAGTTTTTTAGGTCACTTTTGAAATAATGTTTATTGGTTAGAAAATTAGGTCTTCGTTAATAAGTAGGTCGCACATACAAACCTAAACTTTGGAAGTTTCAATTATATGGTTGGAATCGTCAACTATTCATTGAATGCCCACCTAGCTTTCGTGGGGTTTTCAGTTTGTTTTGACTCTAAATGCCCGGGGGTTCTGCATCATTTATTAGACCTCTTGATATCAAAATACCTGAATACTTAAATTTTCATGATATTCTTTTATTATGTCCACACATGACACTTGACTGAGTAGATTAATTGAAGCAACTATCAACCCTTTACTGTAAAAAATGCCAGAGTAGATCGCGCCATATAATGGCCTAAAGTATCCTCTTTTCAATCTTTGGTAGTCATAGAGTTCAATGCAATTCCCATAGTGAATCATGTTATCTTACGGCTTCATAGACTCTTAGCCTAAGTGCTGATGGAAGGATCAAGGCTAAAGATTGCTTGTGTTGTTTGCTTGAGATGAGAGGGATGGACTTAAATCGCTGTTGGCTTCTAATATGATACTGTAGTGTTTTGGTTAAACATAAGTATCTGAGAAGCAAACTGCGCAATAAGTTCTTCTCTTTTATCTTCCTGCTGCCACCCTTTGCTTGGGTGCTGGTGAAGGATCTAGGTAAAAGATTGCTGGCAACTTTGGCCATGGAGCCTGACAAGGTGTTCAAGTATAGGAGATGAAACACAAGTTTTATGTTTTTTCATGTAGTTGGTTCTTCTTTTTTTACCCATTAATTACATGTACCAGTATATATGTATGATGAATTGGGCTTTGGGACAAATTGATTTCTTTCACTGATGGTTCACTACTTCCCTTTGGCTCGATGGTGCCTACAAAATGTTCTCTCTTCTGGTATTTTGAAATAATGTTCTCATTTTAGGGTGCAGTTGTAATCAGTCTTCTTAAGAAATGGTCGAAATGTGCTTGGATAAAGATCAAACAAAGAGCCCAACATCAGAAAAATTATTAAAACACTCATTTTTCAGAACTACAAAGCCTCCAGAGCTGTCTGCGAAAAGTCTATTGGCTGGTTTGCCACCACTTTGGGAACGTGTGAAGGCACTCCAGGTTAGTCATTTAACGATGTCCTTTGTTGACTATTTCTCATTGGTAACAAGTTAGGGTTAACAAAAGTCCATCAATACTCTCATTCCTCTGTAGCTTAAAGATGTTGCTCAAATGGCTCTGGAAAAAAAATGCCTTCAGTAGAACAAGAAGCATTATTATAGGTGTGCAATTTTGTTTGGGACTGAATTTGAGGGCACTAATTGGTACATTGATTTTCAACATGGAGGGTTTATCCATATTTTAAAATAGATTTTCAAGTATGGTGCTTCTCTTCTTCAAATAATTTGTGAAAGTATGTTCTCGAATGTAATATTACATAATTTGAGTACTAATATGGAAAGTTTGAAACAAGTGGAAGATTAACTTCCAGATTAAATTCTGGAGCTACTGATGGGAAAAAACCTGTAGACATACCATGCCGAAAGGACAACAAAGTCTTGTTACTTGGGTATATTTGTGTATCTATTGTCATTCAATTGGATATTAGTAGCAATTATTGAGTTCTTAACATTAGCTTACATGTATCTTGAAATAACACACGCGACTCCAAGATTAAGTGAAGACAAAGTTGAACAATGTATCGATCCCAAACTAGATGACTACCCTCCAAAGGCGGTTGCTAAGGTTCATTCTCTTCTTCTTATCATCAAATTAGATGTTTTTATTTAGATTCGACCTTCTTAAAATACTTCCTTAACATCAACTCTGTGAAATATCTTTCTATTCAAGAATTTTAAATAAGCTGCTACAGTTTCTTGTTTTGAACAATCATGTTGTTGCTTACAGGTGAGGATAGAAGGGTTAATTAACTTCTACTGGCTGCAATTATTGAGTTCTTAACATTAGCTTACATGTATCTTGAAATAACACAGGCGACTCCAAGATTAAGTGAAGACAAAGTTGAACAATGTATCGATCCCAAACTAGATGACTACCCTCCAAAGGCGGTTGCTAAGGTTCATTCTCTTCTTCTTATCATCAAATTAGACGTTTTTATTTAGATTCGACCTTCTTAAAATACTTCCTTAACATCAACTCTGTGAAATATCTTTCTATTCAAGAATTTTAAATAAGCTGCTACAGTTTCTTGTTTTGAACAATCATGTTGTTGCTTACAGGTGAGGATAGAAGGGTTAATTAACTTCTACTGTCTTTGTGAACGGCCACAGGTACTTATAACATTGAAGGTTACTGATATATAAATCTGAGTGCACAAACATAAAATGACTTATTATTCTCTTTTGTTGTATATATGAGTACAATAATTATTGTCAATATGCATGTCATATTGTATGATTTATATTGCTTCCTACAATTGGTTGACACCATCATATTTACTTAAAGACTAATTGACGTTTATAACATAATGCCAATGATTTAAAGGCTTGATTGGTGTCTTTTGAACCCAATAGTATAGTCTAAGAGTTTTCTATATTGCAATTGCTTTACTTTTCTAACTTTGCTTCCATTTTATGTGATATTAAATACTCTAAATGATTTCCCGAGTGCAGCAGGTAGTAGGGATACCAGTTAATAATGTGGGGTGTGTTGTAGACCAGTAGATAGGAAGGGAGGATATAGTATGGAAAATCTGTGTGCAGGATTTAAATTTCATGCCATTGTAGAGAGGGGCAGAGTGTGTTAGAGTGTACGGGTTTAGAGTCCATGTGTATGTATGTGTGTGTGGTATCAGTGGAGTTATCCAAGGGCTGAACCAGGTTGTGTGTGTACGCTACCTGTGTACACGGGCTTTAATTTTTTAGAGTCCCTGTGTGTGTACTACCTTGTTAGTTGAATTTCGATATAGAAATGCTTCCTCAAGAACTTATAGAAATTTATGAGCTCTAATTTTTTATGATGACACCACGTATCTCATAGCCCTCATTTGTCCATATTATTGCGCGTGTATGATATGAGCTCTATTTTGCAACATTAAAACCTTTGTTTTCCTTACTGTGATTTTCCTGAAGTTAGAAATCTAATATTTGAATAGTTATTTTTTTTAACCTGGACTTCTGATAGAGCTCTGTTTGTTTGTGGACTTAATATTTGGGTAGTTCGTGGTTCACGTGTAATAGAACTTTGGCTTGTATCTATCGCTTCATACCGATGTCCAATGTTAGCAATATTTACATTTTCTTCTCAGTTGATATCGTTTTGTACAAATATGTACACATAATGATTAAGTCTATTCTATTGTTCTCTCAGGAACTACATGGAAAAGAAAAGTTGTACTGTGATGGGAGGGATGTGCTCCGAGTTCGCTATAAATTTTTGTTTACTTTATAGGTTTTAGATGTTTATGATATTGTACGAAAATCATATACTGTGGTTGGATGTTTGTAGTTGGATGTTTGTGGTGTAAGAACACTTTTGTTAATATAAAAGTTGTGTATTATAGTTATTTCTTGTATGTGATCTTTTGGATTATATTGATATTATGTGTGTTTGATTCATAATATATAATTAAATTAAAATTTTGGCTTTAGCTTCTCTTAACGGTTATAAAACGTCAACAATTAACTCAATTCTGCAGCAGAAGGGCTTTTATTAACGGCTAATAGCCGTCATCTAGGCCGGAGTCAAGAAAAGTTTTCACCTATATTGACAGTTTCTAAAAACTGCTATCTTGACGGCAAAAAATGGTTAAGAAAACTACTTCATATGACGGCCAAAAACCGTCAAGAAAAGCCTTGCCAGCGACCGTCAAGAAAAGGGAGGGTCTTTTCTTGACTCCGGCCTAGTTGACGGATCTGCAACCGTCAAGATACCCATTTCTTGACAGTTTTTTCCCGTCAAGAAAAGCCTTTATTCTTGTAGTGTGACCAATAAGTGGGTGTATCTGTTCATCTCAGCCTTGACCCTACCCTAGTAGATAGGTGCAAGATTGTTAGGTGCACTTGTAAAAATTGTATATCCCGTTGATAGTCAAAAGGAGTAGAGTATTATTTTCTTTCTGTTTTGTCGAAGACCTGGCCTATGTAGGATAGTGTTGAGTAGTAATAACTTCTCCTTATAGAGTTGCTAAACGTCAACACCATGATGGTACTAAGGACACCTTAGAAAGCCTTAATTTCATTCTGCAACACCTATGTTTTTTACTCCATATAGAAAGTTGTGCCGTTCTTGACATTGACTTTTGTTGTTGTCATCACATAAGTTTGGATGGACCTAGAGCTAAGGGTACCTTATTTCCTGGTAGGATGTGTGAACTTAGAATCCTAATGTAGTAGTATCCTTTAGAAATCATGTTTGATTAGTTTCTCTTATATCATGTTTTAAATTTGAGGATAGCATATAAGGCCAAGCAAACGGCTAGATGGACATCTTCAACAGTAGGTCGTACCAGACAAAGGAGCTCCCGACTTGTCATCATTGTGGCAAAAATGGACACATTCAGCGAGATTGCCAAAGAAGAGTTGGACAATGCATGCGGTGTGTATCTAACCCGCACCGTGCCATGGTGTGTTCTGCAGCAGAGCAACTGACCACAGTATCTACCTCTGAGGCCAGCTCTACCAGCACCACCAGGACAGTCACTACCACTTTTCTTGAATAAGGGTATTTTTTTCATTTCACAATTGGTGTATATTTTTTCTTTTAATATGATGGTTGTATTTATTAGTAGGCCAGCTTATTCATTAGTCATGGTCGACCCCATTTAGATTGACTTGACCAATAAGTTGATTCATTAGACTCTAGTCATGAGTAGGTTAACAACAAGCCTTAATTTGGGCCAAACCATTTATCCCACTTAAGGACCTACCTAATACTAAGTATAATGAAGAGATTAGGTCTTGTCTAGTGCCTATTTAACCCCCATAAACCCCCAAATGGCAGCCACCATTCATTTAGGGTTTCCACCCATTTGTACATTACATCCTCTTCCAAATTGTCTCTTTTTTCCTCTGTTTGTTGTGCAAAGGCTTGGGGGAGCTCAAGGAGGCTTGGTAAAGGCTCTAACAAGGTTTGGGAGCTCCTTCTCCATCCATCATCCCCATATTCGTGGAGTTTGGAGTAGGCTTCTTCCTACATAGGTATAACACTCTAAACTTACATTTCCATGGTTAAAATTTAGGCATTCATGTAGGAGACCCTACCCATGACTAATAGAAGGTGGAATGAGTTTAGTTAGGATATTGGTTAGACTAGAGAGTTTTAGAGATGATTGTAGTATCAGATGGAATGAGTGCAGTTAGGATGGTGGTTGTTGTATATTTCCATAGCCGGTCAAATGGAACATCCTGATCTAGACCCAAGTCGATCACATAACGCCCTCATATCTTAAGGCACCGTTTATATTTATATTGTACATCAGATCTGACTATACTGCTTTACATTCCAGTTTTACCTTATATCTCACACCATGACATGATATTCAGTCTACCATGTACTGTTTTACTTCCAGTCTTGATATTCTATCTTGTATTCCATTATAACTGTTTCTTACAGTGTTGGTCAATTCATTGGAATTGTTGTTGGCATTTTTATTTCGCTCCAATCCTGACTGGATAACTATTTTTCAGAGGACTTAGATGATGATTGCTCGACCTTCTGCGGGTTTGTCATAGATGGAGACTATGGTCAGGACTTGCCTGTTGAGCCGGTGCTCGTAGAGGACGTACCGTATATAGTGACTTATATTAGCTAGGTTTTTGACTGGATTTGTATTCCAGCTTGATACTTGGGTCTCTATAGAACTTATTTGGGATTTGTGTTATGTCTTTAAATTCTGAACTTTTGTTTGTGACTATGCATCTATTTCAGACTATCTATTTCATCTTTATCTCTATCTTATTCGTGCTTATCTTCCTTAGATTCATGTGATTGAGTTGTGATTATATTCCTCCGTGCGAAGATGACAACTTATATTCATTTGTGTCTTAGATGTCAAATGTTTTAGATGACCTATACAGCGTTCTACAGCCGACTCTGCGGCGTAGGCTGGACGTACCCACGTGCTCGTGTCCCTAAACAGGGTGTGGGTCGTGACAAGGACTAAGACCGCCGGCTGAGGCGACTGCAACACCAATACGACCACATAGAGGATATCATGATGGAGGACGGAGAATTGGTCAAGCTTATGTTATGGCACCAGTAGGAAGGGTGCTTAGGGTTGTAGCTGTAGCAGGTATTATTTTAGTTGCACCATTGCTGATTCTTAGGCCATATTATTTTCTTTTATATATGGTAGTTTCGTAGCCAAGCCTAGAGTAGCCACTTCGCCTTACCTAAGAATTTGGAAGATTCTTAGAGGGAGATATTAGGAATACGTGCTTAACAGGACTAGGTAAAGTAGTAAGGTGGGTTGACTTCCATAGATGAGAGTATTAGAGCGATTACCATATATTAGGAATGATTATCCGATCATAAGCCTAATTTATAGTGGTTGTTGTTTCTGTTAGCAGTTTAGGGACATGGAATTTTATGGTGCATGGTTTTCCCATTATCCTTGTTTAAAGGGTTGAGCTATTATGCTATGTTAGCCTATGAACCAAGCTTGCGAAATAGAATCCTTTAGTCTAAATCTAGCCATAGGTTGTATTACTATCTTGGTGTGATATAGAAAATCTTTTTCATGTTTGATATAGGGGTGTCATATTATTTTAATGAGAGGAGATATGCTTAGAATATAGATTAAGATAATTTAGAACACATTCGTATTAGCATCCTCTAGAAATCTTATATGGTTAGTTTCCTTATACCACGAGTTAGTGTAATTTAAAGAATGAAATTCTTTCAGGTGGGTAGGATGTAAGCCCCTTGGATCTTTAGAGTTATTTTTTAAAATTTATTTCTTATTATTTTTTTAATATAGTTATAAATATATATATTCTCCCACTTTTATTCTTGACCATAAAATGTACTCTTCCGTAGCTTTAATTTTTGGAGCATAACAAATGGCAAACTATAGAAACTTCCTTCATGACTTTTAACATAGACAAGTTTATATTGATTTGGTATATTATGTCCCACTAAAATATATCTTCTTGTATTTTATTTGTTTTGCTCAACTTTGGCGTCAATTTAGTCCAAGAAGTTATCTACCGTAAGACTTGTCGTAACTTTGAACTTAAATTCGGGACTCGACATCGATCCAACCTAAACGAACAAATATATGATTTCGATAATTTTTTATCCTACTACACATATGCCTAGGGTGTCCCACTCAATCGAGGCCCCATGTGCTATTTAAATTTAAATGGCACATAAAACCCTTTATGTGACTTTTTAAGCCTATTTCCAAATTGGGTAATTCTTACTGAGCCTAACTTGTCCAACAAGTTTTATGGGACTTGCTACGGTCATCCCATATAGAGAGGCCATCCTAGAATATTCATTTCATATTTATTTGAGTAGTTATTGGGTTAAACTCCAACAAGGAAACTCAATAAATCTTGGTTCCTATATTTGGAAACCTTTAGATTCATGTACCACTCTCTCTTGCAATAGGACTCCAAATCCTACAAAACTCTACCAAAAAGCCACTTGCATCAGCCCATACCTGAACCCCAAGAAAAACCTATATATATAACCTATACTACCCGCAAACCCCATCGTAAAAACCCTAAAACCCGAACCCCTTTCCTTACCGCTAAACCTGCTGCTGTCCTTCTCTTTGCAGCTGTTGTCCGGACCATTGATGTGGCATCTAGGCCGACCAATTCAGCCTCAATGCTACAAAGGCACCTCTCCATCACACCAAGAAGCCACAAGGCATGGAACAGCCCCTACAAGCCACAACAATCATACGAAGTCACCCCAACCTTGCTAGCCGAACAACACAACAGGTACGCTGACTTGTGAGTGGTTTTTTCTCCACAATATAGAAATTGAAACCTCATGGGACCAAAAATACTGTGTTCCCTAATGTGTCTACTACATTCATATAAAATTTTATGTCCAAATCTTTCTAGATTAGTCGGGGCACAGTTTTACCAAAGTGTGTCTAGAACCAACATTGTTAATTTTGGGACAATTTTTAACCATATAAATTCATTTTTACCATTGATATCATATATGAAAATGACCGTATTTCAATTACTATAGTCTTCTTTAATGCGTTTTTCATAATTATGTTGTTTTAATGCTTGAATCATTGGTTCTTTGAAGGACAAAATTATGCCGTAAAACGAACTATCAACATTACCATCTTGTGAGTCCCAAATAATTTTGTATACATCCAATGCTCCATATTATCGATTCTCGAATCATGGTCATGAATATTTGATAACTTAAATAATTGTTTACGATTTATTTCAGAATATTCAAACTATTTTATTTATGGCTAAACTTGTCCTACTAACGTTGATTTATCAATATGGATATTAGTTTGATCATGAATTGATTTCTAAATGACTTTTTTAATCCAATAATATGTATAATATATATATTTCAATAATTATAATGATTTGTTTAAGAATTAATACTGAATATTTTATATTTGTCTTTTGTGAAATTTTATTAATCCTAGAAAGAGTATTTCGACTAGTATGTATTATGACTAGTATATAGATAGTTAAACCTATGTATTATATATATATATATATATATATATATATATATATATATATATATATATATATATATATATATATATATATATATTGATGATAGTAATCATGTCAGTGTGGTTATTAATGTTAGTTATTATTATTATTTATAGGAATCCGTGAGACTGTGACTATGGAGGTTGAAGCCGGACCGGTACTTTATTCCTTAACGACGATTCCAGATATGATGCCGTGCCACTATGATTTTATTTTATTTCTTGCTAAATATGGACGTGTTGTGTGTTAGGATTAGATGTATTAGGAAAAAGACCAAGTGTGACTTGGGTGCAGTTGATGAAACCATCAATGACTAATAGTGGGTATGCGTTTGTGTGACCTAGCGTACTTATAGACTTTCTCGGGTTGAAGTTGTTTTTCAATGACTTCTATGACTTGGACATGACTAATGACACGACACTTGTGAGAGTTACATTGGTATTGGCATGCATCCCGTACTTGGCCGGTACAAGGGGTTCGTGTGACGGATCATATATGACTAGTTATGTTAGTTTGAGGACTTGCATGTGAGATACGAGTCGTGCGAGTCATGGATATGATCTTGTACTACTCCTGGACGAAAAACACTATTAGTAGGCGCACGGGATTACCCTATCCTAATTATTTTCAGTGTTGCCCTGGTATAGACTATACTAGTGGATGTTCCATTATCGTTTACAGACTAGTCTCTTGATTGGGCGGGAGTATGCTAGTATATTCGCGATATTAGTTGAGCTAATATCACTCTTTACGCGATTCCATAGTTGTCTTCGACGTGCATACACTTAGATGGTTAGTCTATCTTGTCAGTTATATTGATGTTCATGTATATTACTTTTATTGTTAATATGGTGGCTAGTTGTTGCATCTTGTTACGACCCTCTGAGGACCTGGTGATCACTTTAGGTGTTAGTTGACTTCCGACATGAAGTTATCGAGATGTGTTCTGCAAGATTCAGTTACTATTTCTAGTATTTTTTATCATCGTTTTCGCGTTCTTTGTACTATTTATTTTTGTCATTACTATCATAGCCTAGTTCTACTAGACCTCTATTATTCTTGTGGTCTATTCCAAATATATATTGACGAGCTACAGACCATGACACATATTTTTCGTTCTTGATTTTGTTCATTATTGTAGGTTGAGACATAGTTGAGATATAGCTTAGTTAGCATATGCTAGTTTACTTTACAACGTACTACGATTTGGTTAAGTCCATTAACTTGGGATACTTATTCTAGCCGTACTGCTGGTATGCTCATACCTTGGGTTTCAATATATTTTAGAACTGGGCATGACATATTTTTGTGGTGCCCCATATAGGTCTTGATTAAATCGTTTCGGTAACGTTACTATTCTGAATGAGCCTGCCATGGGATAGTGTATTAGAATCTCAAACCATAACTGCTATTGAATTCCATTTGGTATCTACTATCGCCCTTGAACCTCATGTTTGTAATCGAACATACCTCTCTTGTACTCCTTGTATCGAATTCTCGTCTTTTCTCCTTTCAAAAATCGAACATCTGTGCTTGATGAACTATTTTGTTTATATTGTGTGATAGAAGTAAGAGGGATAGAATATTATAGGGAGTGATTGTCCACATACGAGTAGGGTAGAGATAGACACCTATTCTAAATGGACCGAGCTGGTAGGAGTAGCATTCTTCTGCGGTAGGAATTTCTACTTAGAGGAAATAGAAATCCATGCTTGATAAGAGTAGGTAAATAGCTAAGTTGGGTAGAATTTTATAGATATTTTCCTAAGATGGAAGTTAGAATAGAGTATATTGTAGGATTTGACCCTAACGAGAGACCCTGAGATTACTAGACTAATATATGCTACCCTTTGCCTAAGATATAACCTTGAATAGAAGCACTAGACGTATTTTGTCGAGTGCTAATATTATGATAGGTGACCTAGAAGTATTTGATAGAGTATGAAGGTTTGAGTTAGGCTAGACGACTATCTCTACATATGGTTGTTTGCCATGACAAAAGATACAAGTTTTTGTATTTCAAATGTGTAAAAGAGTATAAAAGATTCTAAAACAGAAGATCTAGGTACAAGAATTTTTGGAGAAGTGTGACGATGGAGATCGAGCACTGTAGTGGCTCCTTTACTCCGTTGACGATATGACAAGGATCTAAACTTGCTCTAACTTTCTGATGATTATGAGTGGTACTCGGGGTTGCCAATCAAGAAGTCGCCGAAGTCTCTTGAACGAAGGAAGGCTCCATCTATTTATAGGCAAGCATATGTACGATGTGCATAAGGGTTCCTGGCGTACAAGAGCGCTGCGCGTGCGAGATTGTGGGAAATATCTGTTATAATTGCTCTGTAAAGGCTGCTGCTGAGCTGACACGTGGTGGTTGTTGAAATTCTCCATGATCGAGATCTTGGACAGTTATCATCCCTCATCAGTATCATCGATTAATTGACACATGGCGTGTTCCCATTGTTCGATGGCTTTGCTCGAATAAAACTGACTAGATCTTGCTCTTATCGAGAGAACGACTGTTTAAACAAACTGAAATTGGATCTCATCTGAGGAGCGGTTGGATTAAACACAACCGGATTTGATTGCATATAAAAAGATACAACTTGTTTGAACAAACTAAATCCGACTCTAACTTAGGGGCTGCAGTTTAAACAAACCAAACTTGATTGTATCCGAAAATATACACCAAACTGAATCAAATTGTATCTGAGAAGATAAAGCTACCATACTGTCCACGTAGCATGATGCCACGTTGTAGGAGAACTGCGCGCTATACGAGCTGCACTTTTAGGAGTATTCATGTCGCTGCACTTTTGGGTGACGAGGCTGCTGCTATGGAGGCGACGAAGTCATTATGCTTTTGGGGGACGAGGAGACTGTTGTCTTGAGGCAACGAAGTTACTACGCTTTTGGGCAACAAGGAGACTGTGCATGAGGCAACAAATTCATTGCATTTTGGACGACGAGGAGACTGTTCTCTTGAGGCAACAAATTTACTGCTCTTTTCGGCAACGAGGAGACTGTTCTTGAGGCGACAAAGTCACTGCGCTTTTAGGTGACGAGGAAACTGTGCTCTTGAGACAACGAAGCACTGCGTGTAGCTCCCCTTCCCGGAGATTTTTGAAATACTTTTTTTTATTTGATTTAAATGGTGATTTTTAGATTTTATAAATAATTATTTAGTTAATTATTACGGTAGGTGACTTTAGCCATGGTTGAGTTTTGAAGTACCAGATGAGTAGGAATCATGGCACGGGTAGTGCAGTGGCGTTCTTTAACTAGTGTTTAGCCAAGGTAGGGGAATGCCAAGCCATAAGTATGTTCTAACTAGGAAAACCAGACTAAGTTGTGACATGACCTCCATAAACAAGTTAATTAGTTACTTATTGATGTTATGACTTTCAGGAAACCCGATAGTGCCAAACTTGCCCGGACTTGACTTAAACCAAGGCCAGTCCATGTAGTCGAGTATTGTGACCAAAGACGTCCATGTAGTTGCTTATTATGTAAATATTTTGTATTTAAAATGGGATAATAAATATATTGCTATACAACTGTTACATATATGAAAAATATGTTATTGATATTAAATTAATATTTTATTTTATAATATGATGAACATCCTTCTTGTGATATATTTCTAGATTTCTAGGATTTTATACAATATATATTTCGTGTGCATGTTGTATTTCTATGGATGACTTTGTCATGGCTAACCCATTAAGATGACTAAAGTATTACCATTAGTAACACTTCCATTTTTGCTTATAATTTTATTGGTAATATTGAGTATAGTTAGTACATACCTTATGCCTATTCATATTGTTCCTAAATAACATCTCTGGACCAATTTTCCTCTAACCTCGGCCCAAGCCCATATCAATAACTACATTACCAAACCACCCATGTATATATATATACCTAATAGAGTAAACCTAGGTTTTCCTCAGAGAACCCTCTTCTTCTACGCATCCCCCCGCAGCATATTTTGGAATACTAGCCGCCACCCCCCGTAGCCATCACGGCAGACCGCATCACCATCTTGCTCGACAATGCTTCCCTCCGCAATCTTGCGGCTTCCCTTCCCGCTGTATAGCGTATAAGGATCGCTTGACGAGTCTTCCGATAACAACAACGCAACACCATTGACCACCACCATCATCGACACCATCGTCATCAACAGCGGGCGACACTACACCCCGGTTCCCCCGAAGTTACCACCATTGCCTATCCACTCGACCTCGTCGAGCCGCTGAAGGAAGGCGAATTAGTAACTGTTGCACATTCGAACGACCGCATCCACAACACCTTTTGACAACTCACGATTGTCCCCGCACACCCCTGGCAACTGACCCGGGCCGAGCACTGCTCCAGCGGCGACCGCGAGCACCACCACCGCCGCGTCTCGGCGTCTCCTGCACTGCCGTCGCGTCCCGGCGCCTCTCGCGTTGCCGTCGTGCCCCGGCGTCTCCCGCGCTGCCGCCGCGCCATGACGGAGTCCCCAGCGCAACCACCCTAGAATCTTCCTCCACACACACGCACCCTTCAGTGTGGCTCCCCGCGTCAGCTGGCGTTCGCCGTACCGACGAACTCCTCCCCCCGTAAGGCTCCCTCTCTCCTCTCACTCTCTTTTCCTAATAAGTTTCTCTATCTCTTTTTCCTTTCTTCTTCTAAATGAACCTTCCTGCTGATTTACTTTTGATTTGGTTCTCTCGATAAAGGAAGGAAAATGAGCCAACTGTAGGAATGGGTAAAGTAATGTTTTTTATTATTTTTGGAAAGAAAGCAGCAATGAAGCTACTATTAATGTATTTATTATTACTACTACTTATATTGTTATAGGAACATTTTAGTTAAATATTTAACTGTATATTTTATTATCATTTTGTTAACAATTCTACTATTAAGTATTAATACTATTTTGTTACTTAAATAGTTATTTTATAAAATTGTAACATCAGGGATTTTGCTTATATTGATTTCAAATTAGATTTTAGCTAAAATATATTATATTACGGTGTTTTGAAAGATAACTTGAGCAAAAGTTAATGTGACAAATTATATAATTGCAAACTTAAGCCTATATTCACTATATAAATATGTTCCAAATTTAAAGACAGGCCTTATAGAGCATGGTTATATAAAATCAAAAGGATAACAAACTAGTTAACTATTTCTGTAACTATATAGCGGCTCATAAATATTTTCTACTATATACGTATCTACTATCAAGTATGAATCATCTATTAGTTACAGATAACTAAGTATATTTGTTTCTTTCTAAAACAAGACAAAAAAAAGATTATGTCAGTAAATAGATGAATATAAATATTGTGTGATGATTTGTGATGGTCGTATGTTTGGATTGGTAGATTTCGTGGACTGTACCAATGGTAGTTCGTGGTTAGGCTTGGACTAGATCTTGGTTGTCTGCAGTTTCAGCACAGATTGGACAAAATCAGGCAAGATACCTTACCTCCCTCTACAGTTTATTTTCATGCTTATAGTTTTTTTTTCTTTTCTGTTTTCATATGTTATCATCTTATTCCCTAGTTGATGTGAGTTTATCTATATGTTTCCTGCGTTCTATATTTTATTAGATTATCGTCTTGCTTGTATATCAGCTTCATAATTAGATAGTGTAGTTACACCAGGCTTGTTCACTTTATAGTTCATGCTAGAGTTGTCCTTACCCGTGTCTTGACATGAGTTGTACCTTGTCTCACCTGTGCCTCGACTGAGTCGTGTCTTGGAACAAGTAAGTGTAATTGAACTGCTATTCCTGATTTGTCTTCTTAACCCGTGAGTCCACACTCGGGACGAGGGTATTTGTCTTGATTGATTGCACCTGCGAGTCCACATTCGGGGCGAGGGTGATAGTCTTGAACAAACCTGCGAGTCCACGCTCGGGGCGAGGGTTAGTGATTCGTTTGCACCTGCGAGTCCACACTCGGGGCGAGGGTGTCTTGTCTTGAACTAACCTGCGAGTCCACTCTCGGGGCGAGGGTTAGTGATTAGTTCAAACCTGCGAGTCCACTCGGGGTGAAGGTTTGGTATTCCATTGATCTCGTGTTCACTTGTTTATCCAGCAGTTCAGTTACGTGTAGTTGTTCTTATATTCCAGTTCATAGTCACCTGTCAGTAGCCACTTGTCGATAGTCACTTGTTAGCAGTTTTGGTCGCAGTCTCTTGCCATGTGTATGTCTCGTTCCTTGCTTATATCATGTTTATAGTTTATGCATGATTAAACTGCTAGATAGACATGTTTTTATGTATCTTGCTATGTCCCCTGAGGACCTGATGATCTCTTCAAGTTAAAGATTACATGGAGTTAGTTAGCAGTTCTGGATGGCGGATGATTATGACACTTGTGGGTTTCATATGATTACGATATTGCTTACGAGATTCAGGTATTGATACCATTTTTATTGTAACACCCCAGTCCCAAAATACTTAGGACTAAGTACGTAGACATGCCAGCTGTATACATACGAAGTATACTCCAATGTATGGAACCCCCGTATGTATACATAAGCTGTAAAATGTAGTAAAACCGTGATAACTAAATCTCATCCACAAAATCAGAAGAATAATAATATAAATAAACTCAAGAATTTGTCACTTATACATGTAGTTGGGCGGAGATAAATCCACTACCAACTATTTTAAAAAAAATATATATACAAGGAAAGGATAGATAAAAATGATAAAACGAACCAAGAGCAATCATCTTTGAAAGAATGGAGAAGATCACGGCCTTGGCTAGAACACCTGCAAGTCACAAAGCACACACCTGGAGAGATAACCAGGTCCTCAGAGGAACGTAACAAGATACAAAAAAATACCATGCCATATAAACTATGATATATGATAGAAAATAAGGGATGCACGCAATAGTGTAGCTAACCGTGCTATAGTGAATATGCAATAAAGAACAATCTTTCACATATGGGCACTCGGGCTGTATAGCAGTGGCATCGTCCCTTCCTTCAGGAACCAGTCGTCTCCGTCCATAACGTTCGGCGAACGTCAGAAGGAATCAGTAAGAAAACGTCCATAACACTCCATGAACGTCAGAGGGAATCAGTAATAGTAAGGTGAACCTGCGTCTCCAGCGGAGCTTCAGGTACAATAGTAATTAATATGTGGCCCATACATTAAGGAACTGTTCTTCCCACCCCACGCCTAATGGAGTCACATCTATGACTCATATGACCCTCTAGTAACTACCGAGTCTACTAGGATGCAATTCGATTGGCAGTTACTCCTAACCGTCGTACGCCTCATACGTATCGGTGGCCGGCCGACTACGCGAGTACGTGTCCTATATGTGACTCACAATACGTGGTAAAGTAAGTGTCAAGGCCGTATGAGATATACCAATACCTCATCAACAATTGGTGGTCACTAGGCTGAGTCGATCCAAGAGAGATAAATAAAAGCAAAAAAATGACCGATAGAGTCGCTTGCACCCAAGTGTGACTTGGACGCACAGTTTTATAATAACAAATAAGAAATGCCGAAAATAACAACTAAAAATAAGAATATTTAAATTACAGAGTAAGGTGGCAAGGTATCTTGCCTGAGCTTGTGTGCAAAAGAGCGACGTCCAATAGCTCGAACCGTCAGAATAGTGAAGCAATGAAAGCCAAATCCCGCATACGTCCTCGGATGCTGAAATAAATACCACAAACGTGTTCGGAATATAAGATATATTTAGGAAACGCCTATCCTAAAGTCCAATTCTGAAACAAGGGCAAAATCATAATTTTGGGTCAAAACGATGTCCGCCGTTGGACCCATTTTGCACCGAAACGCGTGCCAGAACCTACGATCTCTAAAGTTGTCAAACTACATGTCTACGGGCCCGATTTGAGGATACGAACCCAACCGTATGTCCAAAGTTTGATTCCGGCGGGCCGTGCATAAATTCGTCCATTGGAGCGGATCGTGGGCCCAGCAAATAGGCATTCCGATCGACCTTCTCAGAATCAGACCAAACTTGGCATACAGGACCAAAAAAATGATACGGTCCTGAAGGCGCAAGTTTCATCTTGATACGACGAACGTGCACAAAGTTATGGCTAAGTTTGTAAAAGGTCGATATGGGGGTACCTCGACAGATACATACTGATTTCGTCACGCACGCGCAACGAAATCAAGTTCCGTCTGTTCCCACACGTCGACAATATCCATATGCGTCTTTCGATGCGTATTGTGTGCGACCATGTTGCTCGGTTTATCGGGGCACATGCCGTATCAAAAATAATTATTGAACTCGTGCCCTGATCACCAAACAACCCAACACTCAACCAGGTGACTAATTCGCTTATATGGATGCATAGGGGTTGCACTCCTAAGTTATTCCATGCTGGTTGCCTGTAGTCTAAAATCTAACCAGAGGCAAGAAAAAAATGAAACACAAAATTCCATAAACCCTCCCAATCAGGGTTTGAACTTGTGCCACTCCCCCAGTACTCCTTCCCTCAACCAACGGAGCTATGGCTCACCTCTGTCAAGTTATGGCTTCCCCTACTTATCATTCCTCCGACCCACTTCCCTTCTTCCCTTAGCAATTATTCTCAACATCATATACAAGCTCTACATGTTTCCTTTTACAAGGCTAACCCCGAGCCAATTCTCCCCTATTTCTCCACAAAACTCTATCAATAAACCTATCATCTACCCATCCTCATATGTCCTAATGAAGCAGGAAGTTTGTAATAACAGGCAAGAACAGAGTGAACGAGGGAGGAGAGAATACCAGAGATGGTAGGGGTGCTCGTCGAGCACTGGAAGTAGGTGGAGCCATGCGCCAACCTCGATGTGCCGAAGAAGGCAACTCTGGTGGAGGAGGAGATGGTTAACCGCAGTCGTCGGCAACTCCGGGAATGGTCGTAGGCGCTCTGGCTTGGAACGTCACACGTTCGATGTCGAGGTAGGGTTAGGCTCGACGGCCTGCTGACAATCGCCGCGATGGCCGCTCGAACCTCACCCTTTTCCGTCGACTCCGCTGGGGAGTTGAGCATTGTTGAGCTTCACCCATACTGTCGGTCGATCAAGGAAGAGAGTTGGAGAAGAGTAACGGCCAGGTTAGGTTTTCTTAGATTATATACTATTGACTTTGATAAGTCTAGATAAGAATGGTTTTCTTTTTTATTGAAAGGAATCTTTTTGATGGAAGGATGATTTGAATTGTTTAAAGTATTAAATTCAACTTGATCTATACATAGCCAAGTGCATATGGCTCGAGAGAAATTTCGATGGGTTGACTCACGAGATTTTGCACTCCAAAATCTCGTGAGTTAAAAGATTTTATTTTATTTTATTTTTTCTTTATAGGAACCAATGAAATATTTATATACTAATAAACTCAAATTCCAAGAAATTTTATAAAATTTCTCTAATTTCTAAAATCTCCAAAAATATAAGGAATTTATACATGGAATACTATATTCCTTAAAAAAATTAATACGAGAATTTATTCATAAAAGAATTCAAATAGTATATATATTATATTAAATAATTCATGTATTTAACCTTATATATATAACACATATATTAAATGTAATAATTCTAAAATCATGATATACTCAAAAGATATTTTAAAGATGGAAAATCAACAAGAAATGCTTACAACCTATTTTTTCTCAAAAATAGTTTTATATCTTATTTTGTATAAATAGTCTCATTTAAAATTATTTATAATAATAGTAATTAATAATAATAAAAATGATAAGAATAATTTCTATAGCAAACAGTAGGATTATACTACTTTGGGGGTTGTGTATTACTACTAGTAGGATTTTATAAACCAATATCAATATTTTCAATCTTTTCCAAAACTATTTTATATAGATAGTTAAACAATAAATGCTAAACATAGAAGATATGACCATGACATTATTTAATAAATTTAAATAAATAAATAACCAAATAAAATAATCTATTGACACCTATAGTTATTATGCTAGTCAAGGCTCTTGCTTGCACTAGCTGTGCCATATTATCTAGTCATGTGCTTAACAAAATTAAGCATGACTAGTACTATGATTGTAAATAAATATACAATAGTAGAAAAAAACAATTTATTTAAGATATTAGAAAAAAAATCCTCCAAAATTTTTGGGGGATTACATCCTACCCAACTTATAAAAATTTCGTCCTCGAAATAAAATAAAACTTAATATATCATAAACAAATATAATATATAATGAGGCTGAATACAAGGGAAGAATAAGTGCATCAAAACATAAATCGGTTTCTGAAAGGATGTAGGTGGTGGTTATAGGAGAAATCCACCTAACAATATATTCTACAAGGTAGGGTGTTCCAATTCTTTCATGGATCGTGGGTATCCAGTCCGTTTGGGAAATTGGGTCAAACTTGCATAGTTAAAATCAAATGTACGATAATAGGAATATGTGGTTTGTTTTAAGGAAAAAAAGGTCATACATGTGGTGTAGCTGAAATGAAGCACCAGATGGTGTGTTCGTGTGGAACAGGTATATCATGGGTATAGAGTGGCTCGTCTAGTTCATGAGGGTAAAATTGGTTAGAAGGAAATGGCAAGTGTTGTGCTCCCAATATCAAGTCGTGGCGGAGGGTATCGATTGATATGGATAGAAATAAATGTTATAACCCACTGATTTATTAGTTCAACTGGGACCAATCTTTGATTAGTTTAAGTCTTCGATTTTAATCTATATTGGCTGCACAAGATTCCAAAATCTACCTAAACTACGTTAGGGCAACATAGAATAGGTTAATTGGCTACACAAGATTCTAAAATCTACCTCAATTGGTTGGGCTAATTGTCAGCCGGATGGATTAATTAGGTTCCTTAAGCCAAAAAATGTGCCTTCTGTGACTTTTGTGTTTAAGTAGCACATGGGGACTCCATTGATTGGCACACTAGTGGCATGTACGTAATGGGCTTCGAGTAGATCACAACCATATATTGGGTCGAAAGATTTGAGTCGAGGTTGGATCTCTAATTAAGGTTGAAAAGTACATTGGTATTACGGTAAGGGGTATAGCTAGCCTTTTTGACCTGAAAGTCGCATCAATAAAATAGAGTACAAAGGACGTGTTTTAGTGGGACATGATATGTCTACGTGAAGGTGTTGTTGTCTATGTCTTGTATATGGAATTTGTTGGAAGGTAATATCTAGTCTCGTGCTCTGAATTTCAATGTAACGGTCAGGGACACCCAATGATCTAGATAGAAAGTGGGAGTTCTTGAGGCACTAGTTTATTACCCTAACAGAAACCAATTTCCCCTAATTAATTGATTATTCTCGTAAATTAAAATTTTGAGGGTTTACAATTTATACTCTACAGAACTAAGACAAGGTTTTATGATTAATGGGGTTAGAAAATTTCAAAGTTTGTGATATCGTACCCCGACTTTTGATAATAAAGAATAAAGCAGGTGTGATCGATAACGTAAGATGGTAGATATGAATCATATTCGAGGACCGTTTCCTTAATTTCTAATAAATGGAAATGAGTGCATACTTTGACACACGAGTCGATAAAATAGAATGATCCACTCGTCCATAGTATACGAGAGTTATCAATGGGGTAACGGACTCTAAGCACGTCATGGGAAAGATCTCCAACGACTAAGTCAAAATTTTATATTCGTGCCAAGCCTGCTAAACTATGGTCATAAGGGTTCTAGTGGTATCGAATGTAGTGCTCATGCATTTCTGTTGATAACATAATGACATGGCGTCATGCTAAGGATATTGGCTAAGCTGGTGAAGGTGTTGTTCAAATGCTAAGTTACGTCCTTATAAAAATATTTATACCTAGAATAATACCGGCTGGATCCCAAATCTTGGGATGGATGTCTATCATAGTCATGGTAATTGCTTGTCCTTGTTTCTCTCTCTTCCTTTCGCGTTTAAACTGTGGGGCCTAGTCAAGTAATAGTTGAGTTAAGGCATACGGGTTGCTAGTT
The DNA here is from genome assembly GCA_029216955.1 of Iris pallida. Taxonomy (NCBI): domain Eukaryota; kingdom Viridiplantae; phylum Streptophyta; class Magnoliopsida; order Asparagales; family Iridaceae; genus Iris; species Iris pallida. The sequence goes on along the minus strand of JANAVB010031617.1, from coordinate 3,710,929 downwards.
AAGCCAAGAATCAAGATAAATAATTGGAGACTACAATAATTGGTTCTTCGAAGATAGACAGTCTCCTAAGTTGGTGTTTTGACCAAGGGTAAGATCCTAATCATTCTCAATTTCAAATGACTAGAAGGTCATGATAAAATTTTAGGGTCGAGGGAATGACAAGTACTCAAGGCAAGGTTGTAGTCACATGGCCAGCTGATGGCAACTGCACTTGTGTACACAATTATCATGGCCATAGGGGATACTCTGTACATATCTATTAAATACAAGCATTCGTCTTTCTAATCAGTGAAAGACAAAAGCAATAAAAAGTTCAAGAAAGATGTCGTCGAGCACAATTATGTGATTCAAAGGATGTATAATTCAAGAGAAATTGTCAATGCAGTCGCGGATGAGATCCTAGATACCTCTATAGCTCAATCCACGTGGGATAATCATATGAAGATCGAACCAATGCATAATGGTTGATCAGACCATAATACATTGATTCTAATTAGACAATATGCTTGTGGGCGTCCCCAATATACATATGTCCAGAACAAGTTCGGTAAAGAATAAGCTTGCAAAACTAGGCTATAAATAGCGTCATCATTCAGGGTAGTGCAAAGTATAAGTACGGAGAAAAATGATGAAAACAGTTATAAGTGGTTCAGGCTTTACGATAATCTAAGTCTTGTCCGCTGTTCCTACTCATATAGTCGCCCTACTGTCTCTGGTATCAGGCCTTGGTTGACCAATGGGGTATGGGTTACTAAACTCTATATTCTAGGTAAACACATCTTCCTACACTAGCATAAATTCTATGCTACTCAGTTATACTTCATTAAGAGGTTATAAGATTATGGGGTGATAGGCTGTGAGGCATGCTACCCAACTTATAAAAGTCAACTAATAGGGTAATTGAATAGTATAACCCGTATATCTAGTATGAGTCATATTCCTAACCTCTTTATCAAGTATAGAGGGAAAATGTAAGATTCAGGGTAGAAAGGGGGTCAAACAAGAGGCATATCAAGGCTGTCAAACGAGAGTACGAAAATAGAATTCAAGGGAGGAAATTCAAGTGCGTGGATGAGATTCTAGAATCTAATCCTATCTTGCAGGCTCACATCGGTACAGTAACATAACCGAAGTGATAAACGTGGCTTGCATGGGCCACCACAAAAACATGTAACACCCCAGTCCCAAAATACATAGGACTAAGTACGTAGACATGCCAGCTGTATACATACGAAGTATACTCCAATGTATGGAACCCTCGTATGTATACATAAGCTGTAAAATACAGTAAAACCGTGATAACTAAATCTCATCCACAAAATCAGAAGAATAATGATATAAGTCAACTCAAGAATTTGTCACTTATACATGTAGTTGGACGGAGACAAATCCACTTCCAACTATTTTAAAAGAAAGAAATATACAAGGAAAGGATAAATAAAAATGACAAAACGAACCAAGAGCAATCATCTTCGAAAGAATAGAAAAGATCACGGCCTTGGCTAGAACACATGCAAGTCACAAAGCACACACCTGGAGAGATAACCAGGTCCTCAGAGGGACGTAACAAGATACAAGAAAACACCATACCATATAAACTGTGATATATAATAGAAAACAAGGGATGCATGCAATAGGGTACCTAACCATACTATAGTGAATATGCAATAAAGAACAATCCTTCACATATGGGCACTCGGGCTGTATAGCAGTGGCATCGTCCCTTCCTTCGGGAACCAGTCGTCTCCATCCATAATGTTCGACGAACGTCAGAGGGAATCAGTAAGAAAACGTCCATAAAGCTCCATGAACGTCAGAGGGAATCAGTAATAGTAAGGTGAACCTGCGTCTCCAGCGGAGCTTCAGGTACAATAGAAATTAATAAGTGGCCCATACATCAAGGAACTGTTCTTCCCACCCCATGCCTAATGGAGTCACATCCATGACCCATATGACCCTCTAGTAACTGCCAAGTCTACTAGCATGCAATTTTATTGGCAGTTACTCCTAACCGTCGCACGTCTCATACGTATCGGTGGCCGGCCGACTACGCGAGTACGTGTCCTATATGTGACACATATTACGTGGTAAAGTAAGTGTCACGGCCGGATGCGATATACCAATACCTCATCAACAATGTGTGGTCACTAGGCTGAGTCATTGCAAGAGAGATAAATAAAAGCAAAAAAACGACCGATAGAGTCGCTTGCACCCAAGTGTGACTTGGACGCACTGTTTTATAATAACAAATAAGAAATGCCAAAAATAACAACTAAAAATAAGAATATGTAAATCACAGAGTAAGGTGTCAAGGTATCTTGCCTGAGCTTTTGTGCAAAAGAGCGACGACCAATAGCTCGAACCGTCATAATAGTGAAGCAATGAAAGCCAAATCTCGCATACGTCCTCGGATGCTGAAATAAACACCACAAACGTGTTTGAAATATAAGATATGTCTAGGAAACGCCTGTCCAAAAGTTCAATTCTGAAATAGGGGCAAAATCATAATTTTGGGTCAAAACGATGTCAGCCGTTGGACCCATTTTGCACCGAAATGTGTGCCAGAACCTACGGTCTCTAAAGTTGTCAAACTACATGTCTACGGGCCCAGTTTGAGAATACGAACACAACCGTATATCCAAAGTTGGATTCTGGTGGGCCGTGCATAAATTCGCCCGTTGGAGTGGGTCGTGGACCCGCCAAATAGGCATTCCGATCGACCTTCTCGGAATCAAACCAAACTTGGCATACAGGACCAGAAAAATGATACAGTCTTGATGGCGCAAGTTTCATCTCGATACGATGAACGTGCACAAAGTTATGGCTAAGTTTGTAAAAGGTCGATACGGGGGTACCTCGACGGATACGCCCTAATTTCGTCGTGCACGCGCAACGAAATCGAGTTACGTCTGTTTCCACACGTCGGCAATATCCATACGCATTTTTTGATGTGTATAGTGCACGACCACGTCGCCTGGTTTGTCAGGTGGATAGATTTGTAGCTCCCCTTCCCGAAAATTTTTGAAATATTTTTTATTTTTATTTATTTGATTTAAATGGTAATTTTTAGATTTTTATAAATAATTATTTAGTTAATTATTACGATAGACGACTTTAGCCATGATTGAGTTTTGAAGTACCAGACGAGTAGGAATCATGGCACGGGTAGTACAGTGGCGTGCTTTGACTAGTATTTAGCCATGGTAGGGGAATGCCAAGCCATAAGTGTGTTCTAACTAGAAAAACCAGACCAAGTTGTGACATGACCTCCATAAACAAGTTAATTAGTTACTTATTTATGTTATGACTTTCAGGAAACCCGATAGTGCCAAACTTGCTCGGACTTGACTCAAACCAAGGCCAGTCCATGTAGTCGAGTATTGTGACCAAAGACGTCCATGCAGTTACTCATTATGTAAATATTTTGTATTTAAAATGGGATAATAAATATGCTGCTATACAACTGTTACATATATGAAAAATGTGTTATTGATATTAAATTAGTACTTTATTTTATAATATGATGAACATCCTTCTTGTGATATATTTCTAGATTTCTAGGATTTTATACCATATATATTTCGTGTGCATGTTGTATTTCTATTGATGTCTTTATCATGGCTAACCCATTAAGATTACTGAAGTATTACCATTACTAACACTTCCTTTTTTGCTTATCATTTTATTGGTAATATTGAGTATAGTTAGTACATACCTTATGCCTATTCATATTTTTCCTAAATAACATCTCTGGACCAATTTTCCTCTACCTCGGCCCAAGCCGATATCAATAACTACAGTACCAAACCACCCATGTATATATATACCTATAATAGAGTAAACCTAGGTTTTCCTCAGAGAACCCTCTTCTTCCACGCATCCCCCCATAGCACATCTTGGAATCCTAGCCGCCACCCCCGTGGCCATCACGACATGCTGCATCACCATCTTGCTCGATAATGCTTCCCTCCATGATCCTGCGGCTTCCCTCCCGCTTCATAGCGTATAAGGATCGCTGACCGAGTCTTCCGACAACAACAACGCAACACCATTGACCACCACCATCATCGACACAATCGTCATCAACAGCGGGCGACACTACACCCCGGTTCCCGTGAAGTTACCACCATTGCCTATCCAGTCGACCTCGTCGAGCCATTGAAGGAAGGCGCAGTAGTAACAGTTGCACAGTCGAACGACCGCGTCCACAACACCTTCCGGTAACTCACGATTATCCCCGCACACCCCTGGCCACTGACCCGGGCCGAGCACTGCTCCCGCGGCGACCGCGAGCACCGCCGCCGCCGCGTCTCGGCGTCTCCAGCACTGTCGTCGCGTCCAGGCACCTCTCGCGTTGCTGTCGTGCCCCGGCGTCTCCCGCGCTGCCGCCGCACCATGACGGAGTCCCGAGCGCAACCACCCTAGACTCTTCCTCCGCACATGTGCGCCCTTCAGTGTGGCTCGCCGTGTCCACTGCGATCGCCGTATAGACGAACTCCTTCCCTTGTAAGGCTCCCTCTCTCCTCTCACTTTTTTTTCCTAATAATTTTTTCTCTCTCTTTTTTCTTTATTCTTCTAAATGAACCTTCCTGCTGATTCACTTTTGATTTGGTTCTCTCGATAAAGAAAGGAAAACGAGCCAGCTATAGGAATGTGTAAAGTAATGTTTTATTATTATTTTTGGAAAGAAAGCAGCAATGAAGCTACTATGAATGTATTTATTATTACTACTACTTATATTGTTATAGGAATATTTCAGTTAAATTTTTAACTATATATTTTATTATCATTTTGTTAACAATTCTACTATTAAGAACTAGTACTATTTTGTTACTTAAATAGTTATTTTACAAAATTGTAACATCAGGGATTTTGCCTATATTGATTTCAAATTAGATTTAACTAAAATATATTATATTACGGTGTTTAGAAAGCTAACTTGAGCAAAAGTTAATGTGACAAATTATATAATTGCAAACTTAAGCCTATATTCACTATATAAATATGTTCCAAATTTAAAGACAGGCCTTATAGAGCATGGTTATATAAAATCAAAAGGATAACAAACTAGTTAACTATTTCTGTAACTATATAGCGGCTCATAAATATTTTCTACTATATACGTATCTACTATCAAGTATGAATCATCTATTAGTTACAGATAACTAAGTATATGTGTTTCTTTCTAAAACAAGACAAAAAAAAGATTATGTCAGTAAATAGATGAATATAAATATTGTGTGATGATTTGTGATGGTCGTATGTTTGGATTGGTAGATTTCGTGGACTGTACCAACGGTAGTTCGTGGTTAGGCTTGGACTAGATCTTGGTTGTCTGCAGTTTCAGCACAGATTGGACAAAATCAGGCAAGATACCTTACCTCCCTCTACAGTTTATTTTCATGCTTGTAGTTTTTTTTTTTTTCTGTTTTCACATGTTATCATCTTATTCTCTAGTTGATGTGAGTTTATCTATATGTTCGCATTCCATGTTTTACTAGATTATCGTCTTGCTTGTTTATCAGCTTCATGATTAGATAGTGTAGTTACACCAGGCTTGTTCACTTTATAGTTCATGCTAGAGTTGTCCTTACCCGTGTATTGACATGAGTTGTACCTTGTCTCACCTGTGCCTCGACTGAGTCATGTCTTGGAACAAATATGTGTAACTGAACTGCTATTCCTGATTTGTCTTCTTAACCCATGAGTCCACACACGGGACGAGGGTATTTGTCTTGATTGATTGCACCTGCGAGTCCACATTCGGGCGAGGGTGATAGTCTTGAACTAACCTGCGAGTCCACGCTCAGGGCGAGGGTTAGAGATTTGTTTGCACCTGCGAGTCCACACTCGGGGCGAGGGTGCCTTATCTTGAACTAACCTGCAAGTCCATACTCGGGGCAAGGGTTAGTGATTAGTTCAAACCTGCGAGTCCACTCGGGGCGAGGATTTGGTATTCCATTGATCTCGTGTTCACTTGTTCATCCAGAAGTTCAGTTACGTGTAGTTGTTCTTGTATTCCAGTTCTGTCACGACCCGTACCCGAATATACGGGTACGAATACGTGGGCCACGCCCAGCCTACGCCGCAGTATCGACGGTAGAGCGCTGTCAAGTATACTATACTAACTACAACATCTAAAGATCCATAACAAGAAATGTACTCATGTCACATCACGAAAACTAAAGAAGATAAGACAAGAAATAATAACAATATCACTAGAACAACTAGAATCTACAATGATCATAATACAGGAAAATAAAGAAAGAACAACAAAACTAACTAAGGATAACTACCAGGCAACTCACATAGAAGAATAGTGAGAGCCACCTCAGCTAGCAACATCATGAAGTCCAATACTGAGGGCACAACTACTCCTAAAATTTTGTCAACATATCCGGTCAGGATGGAACGAGTACATATATCTCATAACAGATCTCAAGATAGAATAAAAGCCATAAGACTGTAAATAGAGCATATACAATAAAATCATGGAGTGTACATATATGTATCATGGCATGGTAAGCTGTAGAGCTAGAGCTAGAACAGAAAAGTAGAACTGATCATGGTATGTACACAAATCAGGGTAAGCCATCTATCCAATGTGTGTGAGTAGTAGTTTTAACTTGTGATCGGCTTGGGCACCTATAGAGAACTGGTCTAGCTAGTCATAAGTACGGTATATGACTAACACTGTTCGGGAATGCGGGATGAATTTGATCACAGGCATACGCTACTACTCCTCCACCCCCAACTGGTAGAATGGATCCAAACAGGACACGTCACTGCACGAGATTCTATGAGAAGGGAGCAAGTCTTCTCTAGAATCAGTGACCATATATTGCACAAGAGCTACAAGGAAGCTTGCACAATACATCCCAAGCTAACAAGGAGCAACATCTCTCGTCGAGATCCAGGAATACCAATCCGTGAGAACCATGTGTCAGGAATGAGCATATCTACACTAAGTACATGAATCATAACAGTTATCATAAATTAGGAAAAAGTTATCAGGGAATGTACTCGCCTGCGATCTGGTAGAATATGTAACTGAGTCCTAGAACAGTGCCTCGAGGACCTATAGATAACAAGACGTATCAATACTATGTTTAGGAAGTAAAGTCAAATCAAATTAAATCCTATTATGTCATTCTAGGTCAAGATCAGTCTAGTTAGGTCAACCTTGGTCATAGGAGAACAAAGTCAACCCATATCAAACTAGGTCGAAAGTTGACTTACAGTTGACTTTTGGTCAACGGGTCAACTCTGGTCAACTCTAGGTCAACCCTAGGTCAAGACTAGGTCTAGGCGACTATTCCTAATTATTACCAACCCTTACAACCCATATCCGAGTCCATCTTGAACTCCGAAACCCAAATCTTGGCCGTAGGCCAATATCTTAATTTACCCTTTCACTAAATTCGACTCACTCACAAACCCTCTCTAATTTGATTTCCTACATTCCCTTCTCCTTCTCCTTCTCCTTCTCCTTATTCTCCGTCTTATTCTTCTTCTTATTCTTCGTCTTCTTCTCCTTATTCTCCATCTCCTTCTCCTTATTCTCCATCTTATTCTTCTTCTTATTCTCCGTCTTCTTCTCCTTATTCTCCGTCTTATTCTTCTTCTTATTCTCCGTCTTCTTCTCCTTATTCTCCGTCTCCTTCTTCTTATTACTCTCCGTCTTCTTCTTCTTATTCTCCGTCTTATTCTACGTCTCCTTCTCCTTATTCTCCGTCTTATTCTCCGTCTTCTTCTCCTTATTCTCCGTCTTATTCTACGTCTCCTTCTCCTTATTCTCCGTCTTATTCTACGTCTCCTTCCCCTTATTCTCCGTCTTATTCTCTGCCTCCTTCTCCTTATTCTCCGTCTCCTTCTCCTTATTCTCCGTATACTGCTGCTGCTCCTACTGCTATTCCTGCTAACTGCTGTTGCTGCCAGTGCTATGGCTAATGCTGCTGCTGCTATTGCAGTAGCTGCTGCTGCTGCTCCTGCTTCCTACTGCTATTGCTGCTACTTCTTATTCTCTTCATTCCCTCCCTCTATATATATATATATATCTATATATTTATCTAAACATCTAGCTATCTATCTATATATATATATATAGACTCTCAAACACACAACACATCTACATATATATATAGACACTCACACACACTAAAACACACACTCTCTCATGACACCACCACCACCACTCTCCTCTACACACACACATAATATATATATATATATATATATATATATATATATATATATATATATATATATATATATATTCCTCTCTAAAAAGGAAAACCCCTAACCTTAAACTAGGTTTTTAGGAAAACCTATAAAAGCTATGGTCATAATGTGGAGAATAATCTCCTCTACATTTATTGTGAAGGAATAAATGCGAGAGACGAAATTAATGGGGGTTAATGAGCATACCTAGAATTGGTTTCCTTGAGGAAGAAGCTTCAAAAGAAAAGAGTGAAATGAAGAGAGAGAGAGATTACTTTGTGGTGAAGGAAAGTAGAGGGGGGTGTTCGGCAGTACATGGGGGGAAGGGGTTGTGTGTGCTGTAAAGAGAGAGGCGTGAGGTGTGAGTGATGAGAGAGAGAGAGAGAGACAATATTATATATATATATATATATATATATATATATATATATATATATATATATATATATAATATAAATATAAATATATATAAATATATAAATATATATATATATATATATATATATGTATATATATATATATATATATATATATGTATATATATATATGTATATATATATATATATATATATATATATATATATATATATAATATATATATATATATATATATATATATATATATATATATATATATATATATATATATATATATATATATATATATATACAAGGAGAGAGAATTAGATATTTATACATAAAGAGGGATATTTAGAGTAGAGAAAAAATATCAGTGGGGGATATGGACAGTCATGATGGAGGGTAACATGGAGCTGGGGTTGGGTTCAGTGGAGCCGGGTTGGGCCAAAATGGACTAGGTGCAATAAATAAACTAATAATAGGTATTTATGATCATGGGTAAATAAGTAGCATGTGGGGGCTCAAAGAAATGGGACACAAGTGTCAGGCAGGTAGTAGGCTCAATGTGGGCCATGTCCATATTTGGGGTCGACTAGGTTGGATCGATGTCGGGTCCCGAAATTAAATTGGAAGTCAGGTCACAAATTACGGTGGATAATTAAATTGGAAGTCAGGTTGGATCCATGTCTAAAGGGTGCTTTTCTTTATTTGTGAAGGGTTAGCTAAGAAGCATTTTCCTCTGTTTTGTTATTGAACCACAATAGGCGCAGGTTGCGCAAGTTGTGGAAGTGCCAAAGGAACCTTCCCTTTGTTCTGTCTAGTATTAGCACTAGAACATTAATTCTCCAAGTTCAGAACTGGAGAAGAAGAGGGAATAGCCAAAAGACTATTTCCTTTAGGTTGCGCCAGGGCAACAGAGTGTGTAAGTTGCGCTCGGGCAACAGAATGCATAGGTTGTGCCATGGCAGAACGGGCAACTGGTTGCGCCTTAGCTGCAGAGTGAGTGAGTTGCGCTCGGGCAACAGAAAGCATATGTTGCGCCATGGCAGAACGGACAACTGGTTGCGCCTTGGCAGCAGAGTGAATAGGTTATGCGTGGGCAACAGAAGCAGGATGTGCCTGGGCCACAGAGGCAGATTGCACCTTGGCCACTGAGTGCTTAGGTTGCGCCTGGGCAACAGCAACTTTGGAAGCTTAGGAGTCCATACAGTTCTATTCTTGGCAATAGCCACAGTGCGCTTGGTGCTCTTGGTGTTGATCATATCCTCGTAGGCTGTTTGGTTGACTTGAAAAACCAGGGTCTTCTGCGTCTTGCCGATTGACGCGGTATCACATTGAGTTGTTACCTTCTCGTCGAAGGAGAATGTCGTCCCCAGCAGAGTCGCCATTTTGTTTGCAAAAACAAAAAGTGTAAAAAGAATCATACAAAGTACAATGAATTCTGGAAAAGTACAACTTTAGGAATCCGATCAGAAGACGATCGCTTTATCCCTTGGACTATGTGAACTTGAAGACTAAACCACTAGAGAATACAGCTGCACTTTTGTAAGAACTCTTGATCTCTAATGCCTTGATAATGATTGGAAACTCTATTTATAGAGTTCTGCAAATAATTGTTTTAGCAGTTATTCTGATGTGCGCGAGGTTGAACTACGCGACTTTAGGTTACGACAACTTCACGTTGTGCCAACTTCCATTCTGTTACTTCGAACGTGTACTAACTATATTTAGACGCATGGCATCATATGATTGAGATGCGCATGGTCGTGTATAGAGTAGTGGACACGTTTTGAGAGATTAGTGGCATGTGCGCCACGTCATCCTGCTTTAGAACGTAAGTTGCCTCAACTTTATCAGGTTGTGCGAGCTTCAGTCAATAAGTCAAACTGAGCTTGATTAGGTTGCGCCTAGGCGCAACTCAGTTCATAGGCACATAGCATCCTTTGGGTACGTGTCAGCTTGTGAAGAGAGTTTGTTCAGGTTGCGCCTAGGCGCAACTTGCAGAGTGCGCGGAACAGCTGTTATCAAATAACAACAAATCGTCTCGAGCGCTACGCTTTACGAGATTCGAAGAGATTTTCTTCGTTTAACGTGCTGTCAGTTGTCAGTGCTATCAGTTAATGATGACAATTATTGTCAGGCGCCACGTAGGCTTAGGTGCAACGTGATTGGGTGTAATCTGATATATGGCGTAACGTGAGCAGTGGCGCAACTTGATTGCTGAGCTTCATAACAGTAGCGCAAGTTGATTTTTTTGGGCGCAACTTGATTGCAGAGTAGTACAAACATGGCGCAACTTGATTTTTAGGCTCTAAAATAGCGACGCTAGTTGGAGTTGATGAAGGATTACGAGATCGAGCTATTATCATCCGGGCAAGGCTAATGTCGTGGCAGATACATTAAGCCGATGGCCCATGGCACACTTCTTGACCACACAGAAGGAGTTGATTAAAGACTTGCAGCAGCTTGGTATTGAGGTAGTATTGCCTGCAGCAGATGGCGTATTCGCCAATCTCCAAGTGCAATCATCATTAGTTGATCGGATCAAGGCGGCATTGCCTACGGATGCTAGATTTTGACGACTTAGAGAGAGGACTCAGGCAGGAGAGCAGACGGGATTGAGGATTCATCCCGATAGAATATTGCGATGTGGTGATCGTATTTATGTTCCAAATGGAGGGCTACAACAGGAGTTTATGGCAGAAGCACACAATTCGACTTACTCTATTCATCCCGAAGGAACTAAGATGTACCGGGACTTACGACAGTATTATTGGTGGCATGGAATGAAGAGGGAGATAGCTCGTTTCGTGGTCAAGTGTTTGGTTTGCCAACAAGTGAAGGCCGAGCACCAGAGGACGGCCCGATTATTGTAGCTGCTACTCATTCCCGAGTGGAAGTAGGAGAACATTACGATGGACTTCGTCACAGGATTTCCTCGAAGTCCTAGTGGACGAGATGCGGTATGGGTGATTGTTGATAGACTTACCAAATCAGCCCACTTCTTATATTTTAGAGTGGGATAGCCCACAGAAGTTTTGGCGGATATGTACATGAAGCAAATATGAAGCTGCACGGTGTACCAGTTAGCATCGTGTCAGATCGTGAACTCGAGGTTCACCTCACACTTTTGGAGGAGTATACAAGAAATTTTGGGTACGCATTCGAAGTTTAGCACATCGTACCATCCGCAGATAGATGGCCAGTCAGAGCGCACTATTCAAACGCTCGAGGACATGTTGAGAGCGTGTATGCTTGACTTTGGCGGATCATGGGAGGACCACCTTCATCTTGTAGAGTTTTCTTACAACAATAGCTATCAAGCGAGCATTCAGATGGCTCCGTTTGAAGCATTTTATGGTAGGAAGTGTCGATCTTCTGTATTTTGGAGTGACATCGGAGAGCGACAGATATTGGGACCCGAGTTGGTTTTGAGCACAGTGGAGAAGGTCAAGAAGATACAGGACCACCTGCGAGCAGCGCAGGATCGTCAGAAGTAGTGGGCAGATAATCGTCGTCGACCTTTGGATTTCAAGGAAGGCGACCATTTGTTTTTGAAGATATCCCCCACTAGAGGCACGATTCGATTCGGAGGACGTGGCAAATTCAGTCCAGGATACATCGGTCCTTTTGATGTCTTGGAACGTGTTGGAGAAGTTGCCAACAAATTGGCATTGCCACCATTATTAGGGGGAGTACATGACGTATTCCATGTGTCGTAGCTGAGGTGATACGTGGCAGACAGCAGTCACGTGCTCGATCACTCCGAGATCACTGTTGGACCGAGTCTGTCGTACCAAGAGCAACCAGTAGGCATCCTTGATCGTCGAGTGAAGGTGTTGCGGAATCAGTCTATACCATTGGTTCGCGTGGCATGGAAGCATCACTCGCCAGGAGAGTCCACATGGGAGCGCGAGGACGACATTCAAAATCGCTACCCTCATTTGTTTGACAACCAAGGAATGTCTTGCATGTTGATTTTTTTAATTTTTTTCCTGCATTGCATTCGACCCCCCTACCTTAGTTTAATTTTAAGGACAAAATTTCTTTAAGTTGGAAAGGATGTAATCCCCTACCTTTTAATATGGGGATTATTTAATTTACTTTAGAATTATAGTAATTTAGGAAATTTTATAGAATAATTGATATATATATATATATAAGTAGTAAAAAAAAACTTAATCGGTACTGTAGCAGCGCTACAGTACCTTATTCAGCCAGACCCCCCTTATTTGCTCCACCTTTAGTTCAAAGCACAAAACTGTGCTTTACTAGCAATGAGCCGCGACCACTTCTGGAGCAAGAGTTTGAGCGAAGGCTTGATTTGGATTTCCCTATCCAAATCTATTCAAATTCTTTAAAGATCCTATCCAAGCCCTCCAGTACAAATCCGAACCATATTGAGATTTAAAACTCCATATATGTATATGGAACAAAATTTAGGGTTCTTCAAAGAAAATCTCAGCCGCACACATCCGAACCCAAATTGCCAACTTCCAACCTGTGATGCCACCCTCGCGTGGCCACCTCGACCCCCGGAGTGCCGCCGCCGTTGATCGAACCAACGTCGGAGCACCCCAACCCGACAGCCGAACAGAGAAGGCTCTGTTTCGGGACAGCCAGGTACCTCTCTTTCGCATAGTATTACTCCCATCATATTTGATCGATTTTGATAGTACAAACTCGAATAGAAAGACCCCATAACCCTCTTCGAATCCCATCAGGAGGATTTTGACATCGCACTCAGGATTGACCTCGAGCTCGGCGCAAAGTCGACCCAAAAACTTGTCTAAGAACAGAACAGTCACCACCCCGGACCCCCTAGTTTGGAAGCCAAATCTTGAGCTTGATGCTAGGGTTTTTGGAAAACTAATTTATGACAGAGATAGACAACCTATACCCGAGTAAAACCAACTTTGTGGATTGTAATTTCATTTAGTATGCAGAGAAATATTTGATGTCAAAGTTAGGAGAAAATTAGTTTAAAACTGTTGAAAACTTTAAAAATCGTCCCGATACGGCGTACGCTCCGACAAACTGGACGACGTGGTTGCGCACTATATACATAGAAAGGCGCATATGGATGTTGTCGACGTGTGGGAACTGACGGAACACGATTTCTTTGCGCGTGCGCGACGAAATCAACGCGTATCCGTCGAGATACCCCCGTATCGGCATTTTACAAACTTAGCCATAACTTCGTGCACATTCATCGGATCGATACGAAACTTGTGCCATCAGGACCGCATCGATTTTCTAGCCCTGTATGCCAAGTTTGGTCCAATTCTGGGAAGTTTGATCGGAACGCCAAGTTGGCGGGCCCGTAACCCGTTCCAACGAGCGATTTTGTGCGCTGCTCATCGGAATCCAAAATTGGACATACCGTTGGGTTCGTCTTCTCAAACCGAATCCATAGATATGTAGTTTGATGACTTTAGAGATCGTAAACTTTAGCACGCATTTTGGTACAAAACGGGTCCAACAACGAACATCATTTTAACCCAAAATTATGATTTTGCCCCTGTTCCTGAATTGGACTTTTAGACAGGAATTTCCTAGGTTTATCACTTATTCTGAGTACGTTCTTGATGTTTGTTTCAGCATCCGAAGTTGTTTGGAGATTGTGATATTTCTGTTGCTGACACTGTGATTCTTGGACTTGCCACCTTCGCACCGCCAGGCAAGTACCTTGCCACCTTACTTTGTGATTTATATATTCTTATTTTCAGTATGTCTTATTTGTTGATATTATAAAACTGTGCGTCCAAGTCACACTTGGGTGCAAGCGACTCTATCGGTCGTTTTTTTCGCTTTTATTTATTTCTCTTGCATTGACTTAGTCTAGTGACCACCCCTTTGTTGATGAGGTATTGGTATATCTCATACGGCCTTGACACTTGCTTTACCACGTGTTGAGAGTCACATGTAGGACACGTGCTCGCGTAGTCGGCTGGCCACCGATACGTATGAGATGTGCGACAGATAGGAGTAACTGCCAATAGAATTGCATGCTGGTAGACTCGGCAGTTACTAGAGGTTTCATGAGTCATGGATGTTACCCTACTAGGCATTGGGTGGGGAGAACAATTTTCTTAACGTATGGGTCACTTATGCACTTCCTATTCCTGATCCTGCTAGCCTCTGACATTCGAGGAATATTATGCTTTCAGGTCCCTGGTATCCTGATGAGACCATACCAGTGTTAATTGCACCTGAGCCAGATGCCTATGCGTTGAAGGTCCGTTCTTAAGTGCATTATCACTGTAGAACTGGTAGGCACCCATTTTACATTCATCTTTTCTTATATTATATATCACAGTTTATATGGCATGATGTTTTCTTGTATCTTGTTACGTCCCGCTGAGGACTTGGTTATCTCTCCAGGATTAGACGACTTCCCGCAGGAGTACGGAGTGGCTCTGGATCCATCCTACATTGATGACGAGGCATCTCCCACTGACTTCTAGCTTACTGATTTCCTTGAGACATTTTAGTGGACATTTTTACATCTCTTTACTTTCTATTTTGCTGAGGTTGGACTCCGATCATTGTGACTATTTTTTATAGCTGTTTGTAGTGGGTATGACCACCCGGCTATCTCTTTGATGTACTTATTATTATTGGACTCTTATTTATTCTGTGCTGAGCTGTGATGAGATTAGATACTTATATCGTGGCCTGTGACTTTATTATATATATACAACTTATGTACGTATACGAGGATTCCATACATTTGAGTATTCTTCGTATATGTGCAACTGGCATGTTGCGTACTTGGTCCTAATTATTTTGGGACTGGGGCGTTACAACCTGGGACTCTGATACCAGTATGGACCAAGCCTTCAAGATGATATTATCCGTCAATATGGTCTCTACAGATCCTCCAATCAAGAAGGAAGACCAAATAATTGAATTCTTTGAAGATGAACCCTAGGCTCAAAGCCTGGGATCCCAATGGGAATGGCGCTTCGAACAGCACAAACCTTCCACTGAAGATGAAGTCGTCCAAGTCGAGCTAGGAGATGAGGCTTCCCCAAAACCCATCTTCATCAGCAGAAGCTTGATGGGAGAAGACAAGGAATCTATGATACAGCTTATCCGAGAATACATTGATGTCTTTGCTTGGAGCTATGAGGACATGTCGGGTTTAGATCCGCAAGCCGCCATGCACCGTCTCAACATCTTACCCGACGCTAAGCCGGTCAAACGGCAATAACATCGTTTTTGTCTTAACATCATGGATGCTATTGAGAAAGAAGTCGATAAACTCATAGTGAGTGACATCGCGAAGAGCAACTCCCGGATTGGGTGGCCAACATTGTCCCAGTCACTATGAAGAACAAGAAAATTTGGGTCTGCATAGACTTCAGGGATCTCAACTCGGCCTGTCCAAAAGATGAGTTTTCCTTCCCGATCACCGACGTGATGATTGACAACATGTGTGGCTTCAAGCGCATGTTCTTCATGGATGGTTTCTCAGCTACAACCAGATCAAAATATTCCCCGATGACGAGAAGCATACTTCATTCTAGACTCCAAAAGGGATATATTGTCACACAGTAATGCCCTTCAGGTTGAAGAATGCGGGAGCAACATACCAGTGGACTATGAGCACCATATTCCGCATGCACCTCCGAAGTACGGTAGAATGTTACGTTGATAACATTGCCGTCAAGAGCAAAAAGAAATCCAGTCATTTGGATGACTTAAGGACGGTATTCGACATGATGCGGACACATCGACTAAAGATGAACCCAACCAAGTCTTTCCTAGGAGTCTCCAGTGGCAAGTTACTGGGCTTTATTATCACAACCAAGGGTATTCATATTGACCCTGAGAAGACTAAGGCGATCTTGGACATGGCTTCCCCGAAAAATCTCCGTGAGCTTCGAGGCCTACAAAGACGCCTGACATACATCAGAAGATTCATAGGAAACCTCTCTAGTCGATGTCAACCCTTCACCAAACTGATGAAGAAAGGGGTTTCTTATGCATGGATTGAAGAATGCCAGCGCGCGTTCGATGACATGAAGAAGTACCTAACTAGTCCTCCAGTACTAGTAACACCCGTCGTGGGGAGGCCCTTCCTGCTATACGTCCAAGTTATGGACCATTCTCTTGGTGCTTTGTGTAGCCTCCCTTCCCGAAAATTTCTTTTTTGAAATATTTTTTTTATTATTTATTTGATTTAAATAGTGATTTTAGATTTTTCATAAATGATTATTTAGATAATTATTACGGTAGGAGACTTTAGCCATAGTTGAGTTATGAAGCACCAGACGACTAGGAATCATGGCACGGATAGTGCAGTGGCGTGCCTTGACTAGTGTATTAGCCCTGGTAGGGAAGGCCGAGCCATAGTGATGTCCTAATTAGGAAAACCAGGCCAAGTTGCGACATAACCCTTACCGAAGATTATTTATTTATTAATTATATTATTGACTTATAGGAGACCCGGTTGGTGTTGATTTAGTTCGTACTAGACCCGAACAAAAATCGAACCCGTGTAGTCTTGTAGTGAGACCAAGACGACCATGTAGGCATATTTTTATGTGTGTACAAATAGTCCCTAAATTATTTTGGGTATTGATGTACGTTTTAATTATTTGGATATTTGTACAAAAGTTGGCATTTTTATTATTAATATTGTTCTACAATATTTGTATAATTTTCTAGACCCGGATGAAGGTGAATAGCATGGATTCACCAAAACCACCATTTTAACTATTTTATTATCCTTTATAAATTTGTGGTGATTAAATAAATATGTCTATTACTATTAGATATTATTATATTGGTTATTTGAGTATAATAGATATATATGTGTATATAGATAATAATAGATATATATGTGTATAAAAATATAGATATATGTGTATATAAATATAGATATATGTGTGTATGAGTATATATAAATATATATTATATATGTGTACATGTATATATATATATATATATATATATATATATATATATATATATATATATATAATATATATATATATATATATATATATATATATATATATATATATATATATATGTGTGTGTTAGAGTATGTGTATGTAAGTATATATATGAATTTGTGTGTGTATATAAATATATATAGGTATACGTGTATGTGTATGAAAATACATATATAGGTGGAGTGTATATATATAGAAGTATATACGGATGTATGCGTATATATACGCGAACGTATATATATATGTATATATATATATATATATATGTAAATATATATATATATATATATAGATATTAAAAGGAAATAGAGAAGGAAATAATAGATGCAGCAATATAACACAGAGCAATCCCCAGCCCACACCAGGACAGTAGACCCAGCCCCACAGGCCGAAGCCCACATCCCAGGCCCAACCACCGAGCCAGGCCCTGCTGGCTTGGCCAAGGCCGAGAGCCTTTTTCCAGTAGCAGCCCGATCCCCCCCGTTCACAGCCGCGATCACGTACAAAAACACGAGAGAATTCGGGAGTAAAACCCTAAAGATAATCCACGAACACTCCTGCGCCACCCTCCCTGATCCCTGGCGACCAACCCAGCGTGCGCGCGCCGCCGCCAAGTCGCCGGAGCGCCGCCGGGACTGAGCCGCGCGTGCCAAAACGGAGAGCAACAGCAAACTGCAGTTAGCAATGGCCTACTTCGCGGTGAGTTTTCATCTTCGATACTGAATGGTTTTAAGATCCGCAAGTTGTTTTGGAGAGCCAATATAACCAGGTTTAAATCCCAGAAAATAGATTTTGGTATAAACAAACATGCTGCCCAGAAAATCGACACGAAGTCGACGTAAAAACACAGTTGTATTGACAGATTTGAGTTGGCATATGCTCATGTTTAAAGGCGATCCCTGATCGACCTGTCGAGAATTTTAGAAATCTGTTTAAAGAGACTTTTAGACATCCTATACGAGATTAGAACACCTTTTGTATAACTAATTTACACTTAATATACAGGGAGATATTTGATTCTAAAAATCAACAAAAATAGAAAAAAAACTGTTTTTGAAAACTAGAAATTGTTCCACACGACGTGCGTCACGCCAATCCGAACGACGTGGTCGTGAACCGAACGCATCGAAAGCTGCGTAATGGTTACGTGGTCGTGTGGGCTTTGACGGAATTCAAATTGGTCGCGTGTGCGCGACGAATTTGATGCGTATCCGTCAAAATTTACCGTATCATGCACTTTGCAAATTCTCCAATTACTTTGTGCACGCTCGTCAGATCGAGACGAAACTTACGCCAACAGGACCGTATCGTTTTTTTGGTCCTGTATGCCAAGTTTGGTCCGATTCTGAGACAGTTGAATCGTACGTCGTTTTACGGGCCCCACGGTCCCACTCAACGGGCGATTTTGTGCACGGCCCGTCGGAATTCAACTTTGGACATACGATTGGGTTCGTATCAGAAAACCGGATCCGTAGATATGTAGTTTGACGACTTTAGAGACCATTGACCCTGGAACGCTTTTCGGTGCAAAGCGGGTCCAATGGAGACATCGTTTTTGCCCGAAATTACCGTTTTGCCCCTGTGTCCAGAATTGGACTTAAGGACAGGCAATCCTAGCTAATTTGACTATTCTGAGAATGTTGGTAACATTTATTTCAGCTTTCGGAGACAGTTGTGATGACTTGGACTTTCTGACTTGTTGATTGGCGGTACATTGTTGGTTCTCCGTGAAACCTCCAGGCAAGTATACCATGCCGAACATATACAGTATTTACATGGTTTCTCTTTCCTTATTGTAGTCCTTTTCATATTGTCACATGATTCCGTATTGTGATTGATTCTTCCTGGATTGCTTTATTTGTTCTAGATTACGTGCACGTATAGGATGTTTGACTTTGCTAGAATATTGGTCTCTTTGTGTTACCCTTTTCTCGTGATTGTGTTGTCAGTTTTATATCTGTCCTTGACCATTCTCGAATGGGAGTATCTTGCATTGTACTACAGTTGAGACATACTATAGCTTGGGAGTATCTTACATTGTACTACGACCTATAGCCGATTATTCTACCTTGATATCACTTGATTGACTTGACTTGAGACATGCCATAGATTGGGAGTATCTTACATTGTACTACGACCTATAGCATATATTGATTGATTGATTGACTTGACTTGTGACACTATAAATTGGGAGTATCTTGCATTGTACTACGATTTATAGGGGTCTACTTGACTTTGTATCCTTTAGGAGAGGAGATCGATACTAGAATTGGCTAATCTTGACTGGGATTATCTTGCATTGTATTACAGTCAAAATCTACTATAGATTGGGAGTATCTTGCATTGTACTACAAGCTATAGAGGTTAATCGATTGATTGGTAGCCAAGTCTACTATTACATTTCCTCGCGACTCGTCGTCCTTAGATGTTCTTCTTGCAGTGTTCTCATCCTCCACACCTGTTATTTACTGTCATATTAGTAGGCATGTTTTATGTATCTTGCTAGTCCTCTGAGGACCTGATGATCTCTTCAGGTTTAGCGATTGCATGGAGTTAGCTAGTAGTTCTGGTTGGCAGATGTGATGATACGTTTGCGGGATTCAGGTATCATTATTGTATTTATTATCCTCTCGTGCTTTATATTCAGTACCATGTTATATCCTGCTTATTTTATAGACTCGTATTATTCTTGGAGTCTAATCGAACAACATGCTAATGGGCTGCAGACCATGACCCATAATTGTTCTTTCTTGATTATATGATTCATGTGGATTGAGATATAGTTTAGATTAGACTTGATACCCATGACCCTGACAGCTTATACGTACTCGAGTCGGGCTGGAGTCCGCTCGATACGTAGCTGGCTTGCTCACGAGCTCGCGTCCGAAAACCGGGTGCGGGTCGTGACAAGTTTTTGTGGTGGCCCATGCAGGTCAGAGCATATCGTACCGGTTACGTAACTGTACTGGTACGAGCCTGCGCAACTGACTAAACCCTTAGAAATCTCAATCCACACTGCTTTGAAAATTCTCCTAGAAATTCTCCTAGTATATATACGTAACTGTACTGGTACGAGCCTGCGCAACTGACTAAACCCTTAGAAATCTCAATCCACACTGCTTTGAAAATTCTCCTAGAAATTCTCCTATATATATATATATATATATATATATATATATATATATATATATATATATATATATATATATATATATATATATATATATATATATATATATATATATATTTATATATATATATATATATATATATATAAATATATATTTTTTTATATATATATAAATATATATATATATATATATATATATATATATATATATACGTCCGCGGGGTCGTGGCCTGTTGGTAGCGACGAGGGTCCCCGGGCGGGTGGCCCGGGTTCGAATCCCTCCTTAGGCGCACGCGCCTAAGCTCTAGTAAAAAGGACACCCAAAAAAAAAAAAAAAAAAAAAAAAAAATATATATATATAATATATATATATATATAATATATATATATATATATATATATATATATATATATATATATATATATATATATATAAATCGTATATATATATATATATATATATATATATATATATATATATATATTTTATAATATATATATTTATAATTTATATTTATATTTATATATATATATATATTTATATATATATATATATATATATATATATATATATACGATTTATATATATATATACGATTTATATATATATATTATAAAATATATATATATATATATATATATATATATATATATATATATATATATATATATATTTTATAATATATATATATAAAAAAAAAAATATATACGATTTATATATATATATTCAATGTTTAGTAAATAAAATAAAAGAAAAAAACAAATCAACCCATACACACAGAGCCCACGAAGGGGGGGCAAACCCGTGCATTGCACAGCCGACCCCTTCCCTTATATTCGAACGAGAGAGACAAGGAAAGAGAATTGACGAAACCCTAATTCCCTTCTAAGTCGCCACCACCAAGACCTTCCCAACCGCAGCAACAACAGCTGCAAACCCCTAACTTCCTGACCCAATTACTCTTCCATTGTTCGATCGTTTGACGAACTGATTTTGCAGGTATGAAGACATCATATACATATTTAATTCCCTTCAAATGGATTATGTTAATTCGTATCAT
The DNA here is from genome assembly GCA_029216955.1 of Iris pallida. NCBI lineage: Eukaryota > Viridiplantae > Streptophyta > Magnoliopsida > Asparagales > Iridaceae > Iris > Iris pallida. Next base: position 3,689,192 of record JANAVB010031617.1, on the reverse strand, counting down.
GTGCGACAAAAAAAAATTTCCAAAATCGAGAAAAAACTCGATTACTGGACAGTAGAAACCACCCAATACCCCATGTTTGTGGTCGATTTGCGACCAGTGGGTTGCGAGTCTTGAAAATTGATTTGAATAGACATGTAGACAAGCTATAGGAGATCAAATCCCTTCTTGTATATTTAATTTTCATACACTATACAAAAAGTAATTCGTTTGTGAAGTTTAGGAAATATCTATTTTTTTTTTTGAAAAGTGAATTTTATGAAAATGTCCCGATACGGCATGCGCCCCGACAAATCTGGCAACGTGGTCGCAACCTGTAAGCATCGAAAGGTGCGTACAGGTGTTGTTGACGTGTGGGATTCGACGAAATTCAATTTTGCTGCGTGTGTGGGACGAAATCGATGCGTATCCGTCGAGATACCCCGTATCGGCCCATTTTCAAATTAGTCAATTACTTTGTACATGTTCTTCATCTCAAGATGAAACATGCGCCAACAGAACCGTGTCATTCGTCCGATTCTGAGAAGGTCGATCGGAACGCTATTTTGGCGGGCCTATGACCTGATCCAATGGGCGAATTTGTGCACGGCCCACCAGAATCCAACTTTGGAGATATGGTTGGGTTTATCTCATCAAACCAGACTCGTAGACATATAGTTTGATGACTTTAGAGACCATAGGTACTGGCACACTTTTTGGTGTAAAGTGGCTCCAACCGCGAATATCGTTTTGGCCAAAAATTATCGTTTTGCCCCTGTGTCCAGAATTGGACTTATGGATAGGCTATTCTAGCTAATTTGACTATTTTGAACACGTTAGTAATATCTGTTTTACCAATAGGAGACTGTTGCACGGGTTGACCTTTCGTGGCTTATTTGAGTGGTTGGTAGTATCGATTTCCTCAGCTCAAGACCTCAGGCGAGTACATTAATTCTTTGATAGTTTTCATTGCTTTGATATCTACTATATCCGATTCAGTTGTAGTATTTTACTTAATTCTCGACACGAGGATATACGGACTAGTATATGTTGGATCTTGTCATGAGATATTTTTCCTGGGTTATCTGGTATATGAGTACATTGTTCGATCTTATTTTCTGTGCTTGTATAGACACCGATTTGGGAGTGGGCTGCTCCCCTACTCTTTAAATCCCGTGTTATGATGTGTCATGGTTGGATCAATTATATTACTAAGGGATGGGGAGTTATTAGAGGTTATGTGATCATTACCCCCACTTGTTTACTACTTGTGCATAGCTCCACCCTCACCAGACGTAGGGTGTAGCTTGATCTGATACTACTTGTGCATACCTTTCCATTTTGGTCGACCTGATCCCTATACTACTATACTACTTGTGCATAGTCGGTCAAATTGAACAGCCTGATCCTGACCCAAGCCGATCACATAACGCTATAATATCTCAAGGCACTGTTTATGTTTACATCATACATCAGATTCATATTTACTGCTTATATTACAGTTTTACCTTAAATCTCACCTATGATATGATATTTAGTTTTCTTGTACTGTTTTACTTCCAGCCTTGATAGTTCATCTTGTATTTCATTATAATTGTCTCCTATAGTATTTGTCAATTCACATCGAACTGTTGTTGGCGTTTGTACTTGCTTATATCTTGATAGGATAACCCTACGTTTTTTTTCCAGAGGACTTAGATGCAGATTTCTCGACCTTCTACGGGTTTGGCATAGATGGAGACTACGACCAGGACCTGCATGTGGATCAGGTTCTCGCAGAGGACGCACCGTCTGTAGTGACTTAGATTCGCTTGGTTTTGTCTAGCTTTGTATTCCAGCTTGATACTTTGGGTCTGTAGAACATTCTGAAATGGTGTTTGTGACTCCGTATTTATTTTAGTCTATATATTTCTATCTTTATTATTTTGTGCCTATCTTCCTTTAATTCATGTGATTGACTTGTGATTATTCTTCCCTGCGGAGATGACATGTTATATTATTGTAGATGACCTATACAACGTTCTACTGCCGACTCTGCGATGTAGGCTAGACCCATGTGCTCGTGCCCCTAAACAAGGCGCGGGTTGTGATAAGTTTTTGTAGTGGCCCATGCAGGTCATTGTCGCAACTAGTACGATTTCATAATGGTGCCCGACTTAGATTGCTAATTACGAGCCTGTTGTTAGGATATAGGTTCTAGGTTATGATAAGAGTTACTCAATCACATATTAGGAAAATTTTGATCTTTTGATTATCATGACAACTCTTCTTGCATTACGAAATAAATTATCCTTCATTGATGATATCTTATCATGTGCCATATTGATCTCTTTGCTTGAATCTGTCTTCAGATGACGAAGACTCGAGCTCAGAAGAAGTCCGCTACTTTGCGACCTTTTTTCCAGCTAATGAAGCTGCAGATCAAGAGATTGACCCTACTGTCTCTGCCGTTCAGGAGGTAGTGGCAGCAGTACAAGGGGGTCTTCCTCCACCGGCCCGGAGGCCTGTACCCATTCTGTCGGAGACTCTTCTACCTCCACCTGTGCTGTCGATGTATGCCACACAGATGTTCGTGCTCCTCTAGCAGATGATTGAGGTACAGCGAGCGCAGGGTGAGACATCTTAAGGACAGGCGGAGATTCTGAGGCAGAGTGTTGAGAGTGCACTTCAGTTAGCACTCGTCGCTGTAGAGAAAGTGACTGCAGTTCAGACTCAGGGCACCCCCGCCCAGCAGCCGCAGCAGCAGCAGGCGAGGCCTGGCTCGGTGATAGATTTCAAGAAGATGTTTCCTCGAGAATTCAAGGGAACAGCGGGGATTCTGTATGCCGATGACTGGCTATAGGATGTTGAGCGGAGCGTAGAGCTAGCACAGATTTCGGAGGGGCTGCGGGTGGCAGTGGCAGCGAGTCAGTTCTTTAATATCGCTCTGACTTGGTATCACGCAAACCCTCACCTGATAGTGACAGGCTTGACGTGGAAGAACTTCAAGAGGCTATTCAAGGAGAAATTCTTTCCTGATGTGCCTCTTAGTGCACTGGAGGGCCAGTTTGGAGGACTTGTGCAGGGGAACTTGTCTGTAGACGAGTACGCAGCGGAGTTTTTTCTGTCAGAGCCGGTTCGCCAAGGGCATGGTTCAGGATGCTGGAGAGAAGGCCCGCAAGTTCAGGAGGGGCCTGAACTACGACGTCAGATCTCGCACGTCTGGGCATCACATGATGACCTTTGAGGACATTCTGATGGACGCTCAGATTGCAGAGGAGGAATTGGGTCTCAGGCCCAAGATGAGTAACGATGCTATGGGTGCTGGTTCCAGTGCAGGACCGGCCAAGCATCTTCAGACTCAGCAGAGGCCGTTCCACCAGCAGCAGCATCAATAGCACCAGGCACCAGCACGTGCACAACATTAACAGGGTTAGAAGCAGATTCCATAGTGTTCTTTCTGCGGGAAGCCGGGGCACACCCGAGAGGTTTATAGGCAGAGGTTGGGCGTTTGTCTTATCTGTGGAGTGTCTGACCACCAGTTGAGGAATTGTCCTACTAGTCCAGCTCGGGGAGGTCAGGACCGAGGGCCTCCTGCTAGATCTCCAGTGGGACCAGCTGTTCCGCCACTTCCAACCCAGCAGCAGCATTTCGCCGAGCATCAAAAGAGAGCAGCTCAGGGTAGGGCGTTCGCACAGACGGTCGAGGAGGCTGAGCCGATAGCAGACGTGGTGGCAGGTTCTGTTCTACTCGATTTATTTCCTGTATTAGCTTTGTTTGACTCTGGTGCTATGCACAGTTTTGTATCTTTTGTACTTAGACACAATATTATTGCTGAATCTCTGGGTAGGACTTGCAAGATTATGACCGGCGGAGGCATTATCCTAGTCAATAATATTTACAAGGGGCAGAGAGTTACACTGAGAGGCCAGGATTTGACTGCATACTTGCTCGTAATGCCCCTTCCGAGCTACGATATGGTACAAGATATGGATTGGTTGAGCAGATACTATGCTAGTACAGACTGTAGAGGAGGCAGAGTTTTGTTTAGACCGTCGGGAGAGCCAAAGTTTGAGTTTACTAGGGGAACAGCTGAGACAGGAGATGGTTTCTGTGGAGCTATGTTGACGGGACAGGAATTGCCACATTCATTGATAACATGATTATTAGATGTTTTTCCTGATGAATTGTCGAGAATACCGCCAGACAGGGATGTTGAGTTCTCTATAGACTTGGTGCCAGGCGCTGAGCCTATCTCACAACATGTCTATAGGATTAACAACAGCGAGTTGGCAGAGCTAAAGATGCAAGTCGATGAGCTGCAGGACAAGGGCTTCATTAGATCCAGTTCTTCACCTTGGGGCGCACCTGCTTTGTTGTACCAAAGAAGGATGGGATAGTATACATGTGTATCGACTACAGAGCGCTCAACAACCTCACTATCAAGAACAAGTAACCATTGCCGAGGATTGATGACTTGTTCGATCAGTTAAGCGACACGAAGGTATTCTCAAAGATAGACTTGAGGTCCGGTTACCATCAGCTGAAGGTGAAGAAGGAGGACATTCCGAAGATGACTTTTTGGACTCGGTATAACCAGTACAAGTTCACAGTTATGCCATTTTGGCTAACCAATGCCCCAGTGGTATTCATGAACTTGATGAACAAGGTATTCCATCAGTACCTTGACATGTTCGTGGTGCTCTTCATAGATGACATCTTGGTCTACTCAAATATGCCAGAGGAGAACGAGGAGCATCTGCGGATTATGCTCGAGACTCTAAAAAAATGAGCAACTCTATGGGAAGTTGTCGAAGTGTGAGTTCTTCCTGGAGCAGGTAGAGTTCTTGGGTCATGTTGTGACTGAGAAGGAATCTCAGTAGACCCAAAGAAGATTTCAGCAATGGAGTCTTAGTCCACACCGAGCTCAGTCGTCGAGATTCTGAGCTTTCTGGGTCTAGTAGGCTATTATCGAAAGTTCGTTCAGAATTTCTCTTGGATTGCAGAGCCGATGACTAGACTCACCAGGAAAGACGTAGAGTTCGTCTGGACCGAGGAGTATCAGTCTGCCTTTGATGAGCTGAAGAAGAGGTTGACCATAGCTCTTATCTTGATGTTGTCATTAGGGACAGGTGGTTTCGCTATCTACAGTGACGCATCTGGGAAGGGCTTGGTTGCGTTCTTCAGCAGCACGGAAAGGTAATTGCCTATGCATCCAGGCAATTACGTCTTTCTGAGAAGAACTACCCTACCCATGATTTTGAGTTGGCAGCTGTTATTTTTACTTTGAAGATGTAGAAGAACTACCTGTACGGAGAGCGAGTTGAGTCTTCACGGATCACAAGAGCTTGAAGTATGTGTTCACCCAGAAGGAATTGAACATGAGGCAGAGACGACGGCTAGAACTAATGAAAGACTTCGATATCTCTTTCCAGTACCATCCAGGGAAGGCCAACAGAGTTGCAGATGCCTTGAGCAAGTATCCAGTCGCTATGTATTTTACGATAGATCGTCATCTATTGGCTTATCTGGATAGTTTGGGTATCGAGCTGATCGTTTCGAGAATGGAGGTTCAGATGTGGGGTTTATAGATTCAGTCTGCATTGATGGACAGTCAGATCAGCATAGTTTAATGACGTGGCCTTGAGGAGCATCAGGGAGCTGGTGCAGGCTGGATTGATAGACGATTTCTCTATAGCCGAAGATGGGTCGCTGAGGTAAGGTACTAGATGTGTGTTCTGAATAGAAAGCTTCGGGAGGAGGTTCTCCAGGAAGCACATTGTTCTTAGTACTCTATGTATCCTGGAGCCAACAAGATGTACAGAGACCTGAAGGAGCACGTATGGTGGTATGGCATGAAGCGAGAAGTAGCTCAATTTGTATCTCGATGCTTGGTGTGGCAAAAGGTGAAAGCCGAGAGACAGAGGCCAGGTGGTTTGCTTCAACCACTACCCATTCCAGAGTGGAAGTAGGAGCACATCACTATGGACTTTGTGTCTGGACTTCCACGATCTCCAGGAGGGAAAGACATGATTTAGGTTATCATTGATAGATTGACCAAATCGGCCCACTTTTTCCTTTCAAGGTGGGACTGTCTACGAATAAGCTGGCAGAGATATACGTGGTTAGATAGTCAGATTGCACGAAGTTCTGGTGAGCATAGTCTCGGATCGGGATAGTCGTTTCACTTCCCACTTCTGGAGGAGTTTGCATACTAGCTTGGGCACCCAGCTCAAGTTCAGTACCGCGTATCACCCAAGACAGACGGACAGTCGGAGAGGACCATCCAAACACTCGAGGATGTGCTTCGCACTTGTGTGTTAGATTTTAGGGGCTCTTGGAAGGACCATCTCTATCTAGTAGAGTTTGCTTAGAACAACAACTATCAGGCCAGTATAGAGATGTCACATTTGAGGCTCTATACGGACGAAGATGTCGCACTCCTTTGTCATGGGACAACATTGGCGAGAGAGTTTTACTTGGCCCAGAGATGGTGGTGGATGTAGCAGAGAAGGTTAGATTGATCAGGGATAGACTTCGGGTGGCTCAGGATAGACAGTGACATTGGACCGATAGCCACCGACGACCGTTAGAGTTTGAGGTTACTATCAGTTTTTTTTTTATGTTTGTGCTTGCTTGTGATTGTTTGCTTTAAGTTCTTGTATTGAGTCTTTTATTGAGTCTAGGTTGGCAAAATGGTCTTCTTGAGGATTTCTCCGATACGTGGCACGATTCGTTTGGCCGAGGCAGAAAGCTTAGTCCGCGCTTCATTGGACCTTTCGGTGTAGTGTCCTATCAACTAGACTTGCCGCCTATTCTCGAGGGAGTTCATAATGTGTTTCATGTGTCGTAGCTGACGCGGTACGTGGCAGATCCTAACCATGTATTGGATCATTCCTAGTTAGAGGTGGGGCCTACTCTCAACTATGCAGAGCAGCCTGTGGAAATTTTGGATCGTCAAGCCTTGAGGTATTATTCTCTTTATTCTTGCTTGTGTTTCTTGTGCTAGTTTGCTCTAATTTCGAGGACGAAATTTTTTTAGTAGGATAGATTTGTCACCCCTACTATCCTAGATAGGGCTATTATTGTCATTTATATTATTTTCTTAAATATTTATTAAGTAATTATTGTGTAGACAGAGCTAGTGTATTCACCATAGTAGTTAAATAAGTATTTATATATATATATATATATATATATATATATATATATATATATATATATATATATATATATATATATATATATATATATATATATATATATACAATTGAGTTTTTATTTATAAAACTTTTAATATATTTAATAAATATAGGATACAAAATATTTAGTTTTATTTATAAATAATCCAGATTTTTATTTATATAAATTGTTTGGTCTATGAAAGAATATATATATATATATATATATATATATATATATATATATATATATATATATATATATATATATATATATATATATATATATGAGAAAAGAAAAAAATAAATCAACCCAAACAAAGAAAGCCCACGAAGGGGGGGTGGCAAACCCGTGCATTGCACAGCCGACCCCTACCCTTATATTCGAACGAGAGAGAGAGAGCGAGGGGGCGAGAGAATTGGCGAAACCCTAATCCCCTTCTAAGCCACCACCACCAGGACCTTCCCAACCACAAGGGCGACCGCCACAACCGCCGGAGGCTGGCTAGCAACCGTCGGAATCGCCGTACGTGCGCGCTACTTCCGACACAGCCGAAGCAACAACAGCTGCAAACCCCCAACTTCATGACACGATTACTCTTCCACCGTTCGATCGTTTGACGAACTTATTTCGCAGGTATGAAGACAACATATACATCTTTAATTTCCTTCAAATGGATTATGTTAATTCGTATCATGTGCGATGAAAAACAATTTCCAAAATCGAGAAAAAACTCGATTACTAGACACTAGAAACCACCTCAACACCCAATGTTTGCGGTCGATTTGCGACTAGTGGGTTCCGAGTCTTGAAAATTGGTTTGAATAGACTTGTAGAAAACCTATAGAAGATCAAAACCCTTATTATAGATTTAATTTTCATACACTATGCAAAAAGTAATTTGTTTGTGAAGTTTAGGAAAAAACTGCTTTTCAAAAACTGAAATTTAGGAAAACGTCTCGATACGGCATGCGCCCCGAAAAATCGGGTGATGTGGTACAAACCTGTAAGTATCGAAAGACGCGTACAGGTGTTGTGGATACGTGGGATTCGACGAAACTTGATTTCTCTGCGTCTGCGCGACAAAATCGACGCGTATCCATCGTGATACCACATATCGGCCCTTTTTCAAATTAGTAAATTACTTTGTACACATTAGTCATCTCGAGACAAAACTTACGCCAACAAGACCATGTCATTTTTTTGGTCCTGTATGCCAAGCTTTTTCCGATTCTGAGAAGGTCGACCGGAACGCTATTTTGGCAGGCCCACGAACCGATCCAACGGAGGAATTTGTGCACGGTCCACCGAAATCCAACATTGGACATATGGTTGGGTTCGTCTCATCAAACCGGACCCGTAGACATATAGTTTGATGACTTAGAGACCGTATGTACTGGTACGCTTTTCGGTACAAAACGGGTCGAATGGCGAATATCGTCTTGGCCTAAAATTACCATTTTACCCCTGTGTCCAGAATTGGACTTATGGGTAGGCTATTCTAGCTAATTGACTATTATAAATACATTGGTAATATCTGTTTCATAATTAGGAGACTGTTGCACGAGTTGACCTTCCGTGGCTCATTTGAGTGGTTGGCAGTATTGATTTCCTCAACTCAGGACCTCAGGCGAGTACATTCTCTAATACTTTCATTGCTTTGATATCTACTATATTTGATTTAGTTGTAGTGTTTACTTGATTCTGGACACGAGGATACACGGACTAGTATATGTTGGATCTCGTCATGAGATATTATTCTTAGGTTACCTGGTATATGAGTACATTGTTCGATCTTGTTTCATGTACTTGTATAGACACTGGTTTGGGAGTGGGCTGGCCCCCTACACTTTAAATCTCGTGTCATGACATGTCATGGTTGGATCCATTATACCACTCGGGGATAGGGAGTTATTAGAGGTTACGTGATCATTATCTCCACTTGTTTACTACTTGTGCATAGCTCCACCCTCACCACACGTAGGGTTTGGTATCCTAGTTATATTGGCCTATGGTTTAGTTTTGACTAGCCTTAGATAGAATGACCTACATTTTGACCAATAGTCCAATGTTGACCTTATTGACTAGAGAGTTGACCAAAACCCTAGATAGTTGACCTTTGACTCTAAGTTGACCAGAGTTGACCAAGAGTTGACTTTTGACCTAGAATGACCTAGTATCATGTAGATTGTATTGTATAATTCAATTATTCAATGTTGAACACTTTATAACCAGTATTGGTCTAATTAGGACCTTGTGACTCCAGTTCGGACATCTGTACACATCGGTTGCTCAAATATCAGGCGAGTACATGCTCTGTTAGTTTTCATTCATTATAGTACTTATATTGCCTGCTTTAGACTACTTTACTTGATGCTGACACGTTGTTAACACGTATTGGTACTATATGGATCTTTTCATGAGATGTTATCCCCTCATCGGGTGCATCGGGTATTTCGTGTTCATGTACTTTACCATGTGTATCACGTACTCCTTGTACTCGTATACTTTATGTACACTCATGTGCTCACATGTGCTTCATGTATAACTAACAATCATGTACGTAACGTAACTTGACCATATCCTTGTGTATTGTTTGGGGTAAGGGGAGTAGAAGTGGTCATGTGATTAATTCACAAGTAGTGTAATCATGTACATGTCTGTTATACCCTCACGTATAATAGAGTTACCATAGAATAAACATGTGCAAACCTAAACTGATTACATAACCATCTTGTGCTCTAAAACACTTATACTTGCAGTTATTGTTTTCTATACAACTTTTCTATACTCTGATTTGTCTATTTTTACTGTTCATGTACATCTATTTACAGCACTTCATGTATTTTATGCTATTGCTCGTTCTATATTTTCTACCATGTTATGGAACTAATTTCAGAGTTATGTATTCGTTCCTGTCCTGACTGGACCCATTGACAAAAATATTACAGAGAACCTGGAGGATTTTTGCACCACCTACTAAGGAGCTGACGTAGATGACACTTGCGACTTTGACCCTCAGGAGGACCCAGTTTGCACTGAAGGACTACCATAGTTCCTAGGCTAGACTGCTAGGGTTTTATCTATCTTATTTCTATTGTCTTGAGTTGTATTTATTCAGATATTATGTTGTGGTGTTGATAACACTTAAACTTATTTTATTCTGGTTGTATCTTACTCTGTGATTCATATCTATCTTATCGTCCTGTTTATCTACCTCTAGTCATTGTGATTGAGTATATCTGCTGAGATATCCTCCGATTGAAGAGTATATTCTATATAGGTACATTTATACTGTGTTAGATATTTGAGACCTAAGACAGTGTTCTACCGCTGATACTGCGGCGTAGGATGGACGTACCCACGGTCTCATGCCCTTACACCGAGTGCGGGTCGTGACACATTTTTAGTGGTGGCCATGCAGATCGAGATTCGCATTAGTGCGATGTCATGGTAGTGTAACGACTTAGTTGTTCTACCACGAGCCTGCGATAGAATATAGGAAGTAAGGTATTAGAATGAGAGGATACTCAATCACAGTTAGAATTTTTTGAGAGATTTCTGGGACGACCCTTGTGAATCTTATTTGAACTTCAACTTGAAACTCCTCCCTTTTATTTCTTTTCGCCCTTGTTCCTTGTTATTGAGTTTGATTTTGATGGATCGTTGTTGAGTTTGAACTTTTTCCAATCGAGATGAATTTTATGGCCTGAGTTACGGTGTCTTCTGATAACATATGTTGACAGGAATAACAGGGAAGGTAAAACTTCTACTTCGTTATGGAACCTGGAGTTCTTCGCAGCTATATTATCCGGCGTGGTGGAAACGTAGAGACCTGACTTCGGATGTATATATCTTGGTTATAAGATTTGAAATTACTTGCAGCTATACTAGTCGGCCTAGCGAGGGTTCTAACGACATGATTATAGAGGTGCATACCCAGTTATGGAATCTACCGTTTATCGCAGTCTTGCTTACTGGCATGGTGAGGATCCGAAGCCACATGATTTTGGACATATACATATGATTATCAGATTTATATCTTGAGAAGGTTCTTAAACCTATCATCTCTATCGTACCTTCTGTTGTTATAAAATTGTATTCCTTCGTCAATTAACTTAGGAGTAGGGATAATTTCAGTTATTTTAGTTCAGTTCTTTGCAGAGCTTATTTCATATGTAGTACCTTCATAGTGTGATGGTTTGATGGCGTGTAGAGTGTTTGTATCCTTGAGTTGATACCTAGCATTAGAATTAGAACAATAACCCATTATAGATATTCTTTGTTATTTATAATAATCACCAATTTTTATAGTATGTAGGATATTAGCCTGCCTTGCCGCCTTTGATGATTCTTTGTGTTCCCTCTATATTTCCAGTATGACACCCATGAACCGAGCCCATCGTCTGAGGGCAGCTGTAGCTCCGGATATGACTGAGTGCGTGCCATTGAGGAGGTAGTAGCAGCCTCACTAGAGAGTTTTCCTCCACCTCCTATCATTCAAGAGAGAGCTACAGTTTCGTCTGACACCGAGAGCCTTCCTCCGCCTCCGCCTCCTCCTCTGCCTCCTGGAGTGGTACCCCATACCATATTTTTGGGAGGTTTGTTTTCTGATGGAGCTCAGATATTTGGACATCTTCGGGATGTGCTAGAGACACAAAGAGTTCAGACCGAGGTCCTAAGGGAGCAGAGTCAAAGGATCTAACAGCGGTGGAACCTAGTGCATTCTCAAGGAGAGCCTAGTTCTAAGAGGACGAGTAGCAGTATATACCGAGAGCCTCAGGAGTACCTCGACCTTCAGGCTGTGCCATCCTTCCCAGTTCAGACTCGTGCCCAGCAGAGGATAGTTGAGCGAGTGCCTACCTGTGCTTATTGTAGGAAGCTTGGGCATGTATGGGACGACTGTAGGATGAGGAGAAAGTTGTGTCTGTTTTGTGGGTCAGTTGCACACATGCTACGAGACTGCACTGTTGTACTTATCCTAGCCGAGGCCCCGCCTCCAAGAGGGAATTCTAGTCACCAGACTTAGTTGGAGGTGAGTTTTGACCCAAACCTTGGCATGTCTTTTGAGATAATTTGATGCACCCCATCATTGCTTGTATGTTTTGATACCTTGTGATTGACTTGTGCTGTAGTATGGTTAGTATAGCTAGATGAGACCTTCAATTGATATAGCATGTCATGACCAATAATAACCTAACCATGTATGTTGTTCTTTCAATAAATAATGTACGATTTAAATAAAGTTTTATTAGACCATGATTTTTGGGGACATGACCTTAAGAAAAGTACGAGTGACTTAAATTTCGAGGACGAAATTTTTCTAAGGAGGAAAAGATTGTAAATACCACTTTTCTAAAATGTGGGTAATTTTGAAATTTTGTAAAATTGATAATGTTAGTTATTAAATAATGGATTTAAATCATGTTAGTGATATCAATTGGTGAATTCTTTATTATTTTTATATTATTTTAATTAATGTATTGTGATTGTGTCATTAGCTAGTGAAACCTTAGAACTACTTTGCCTAGAGACTAACCATGACCAAGGAGACCTAATTAATGAACTTAGACAGTAATTAGACTGTAATCTAGCTAGAATTCACTTAGAATCTAATTAGAGACTAGAAATAATGTGTTAGTTTGGGCCTTTAGCAGGTTTATTTGGACAACTTAGAAAGGCCCCTTAAGCAATGAAACCCTAACCAAACCCTAGCCCAACTATCATGGCCGCCACCTTGGGTTCCTAACCCTACATAGGTGTAACACCCAGTTTTCCAGATGAGGGTATTTTTGAAATTTTCTAATTATAATTATTATTTAAGGATGTTTATTTCATATTATGATTTTTAGTGATTTTTAATGATTTTTAGTAGAATTAATTTTGGGCCTATAGTTGACTTTGACTAGTGTTGACTAGAAGACTAACCTAGTGACTAACCTAGGTTAAGACCCCTTGGTTAGGTTAAGTAAACTTGGTTTGACCTAATTTAGTGAAGTTTAAGTCATTGGAACTTGTTTGGAGAGATTTGGAGTTGATTTGACTAATATGGCTTATGACTTCATAAGTCATGATTAATGACTTGACTTATAGCCCATAGGCCCACACCATGGACCAAACCTAAACCTAATCAGCCCATGGCAGCCACTATTGATCATTTCCCCCTATTTAATCCCCTCCTAGAATTTAGGGCTAGCCTCCATTGGGATTTGTGCAAATTTTGGAAGAGGTGAGTCTCCATCTTTCTAAAATCATAGGAAATCCATTTCAACTCCATTTTCCTTCAAATCAATTGCATTAGGACCTAATTCTTCTGTTCTTTCTGTTTGTGTAAGAATATTTCAGAGTAGGATCAATTTGTGGGAGTTTTTGAGGCTTGGAGAACCATTCATTTGAGGCTTTTGTGAGCTTTGCACATCAATAGGTATAATCTATTCTAACCCATGAAATTCCTGTTTAATTGCATTTCTAGGATACCCTAGCCCTAACCTAACTCTAGGAATAGGAATCCCCACAAGTTGTGTCCATTTCGTGTCCTAACAGGACACGTATCAGTGTCATGTTTGGTGTGTTTGATGTAATGCCTCAACCAACATTTTTTTTCTAATTTCTGAAATGTTTTTGAATGGAATTTTAGTCCTAGGGCTTGCTTAATGATTTTTGCTTTTATTTCCTAATTTTTGGGTCGTGTCGTGTTCACACGGGGACACAAACACCCGGGGACTGAAACACTTGCTGTGTCCTGCATCACGGGGTCAATAACTCCCGACACAGGACACGTGGACACGCCATTTTTGGCGAGGGGCTTGGGGCATCGTCTGCCACCATCCTCCCAAAAGATGGGCGCGCGTGGTTGCGTGTGCGAGGAGAAATCCTCCTCGCACTGGCCGAACTGGCCGCGCGCGTGCGCTGTACACGCGTGAGTATTGGCCACTGACACGGCTCTAAAGCCGACACGACACGAGTCTAGGACACTGTGCAGGGGCATACACGTGTAGCCCTACACGTGGCGAACACGTGGGCACGATTACGAGTCGTGTCGTGCCCTGTGTCGTGTCCTAGAGCGACACACACGCGTGCACGACGCTGTGTGCTAGTGCAGTGTCTGTGTGTGTTCAAACACGATTGGACACGCCGTGTCCTGTCGTGGGGACACCACAAGACTCGTGTGGCCCTATGACACCTACACTATTGTTTACCAACCAATAAATTGTAGTATTAACTTGATTTCAGTTTCGAAATTCAAATTACCCCATTGCACTGATACATATGTTCCTGATTTTCAATTCCTGGATTTGAAATATGTTCCCACCCATTTTTTTATGATTTAAATTGACAGGTTAGATTCATATACATGCATTAGTTACAACTAAGTGGGATTTGCTTGTTAGATTTGGTTATTGTTTAGGATTTTCGAATATGAGCTGACTGATACACAGTCCAGGAATAACTCCTGAACCTTCATTCCATTTTTTTTAAACTGAAATTGGTATTAAATTTAGCATGTTAGATTCATGTGTATTGCATCACTTAAATGTTGGTTTAGGACTGCTTTTTAGTTTGGGTTTTGAATGGGTGAATGGGAATTTCAAATTGGTGTTTGGGGACATTGGGTAAACTGTTAGCTTAATGTATAAAACTGCCAATGCTATGTTTTTTTGTTTTCCACTGATTTGCACACTCTTCAGTTTCTTGTGGACACACACCACACTGAATTTTCCTATTAAACACAAATCACATTCCCTGTAAACACGCTGAACATTTTCTGAGATTTACTCATACACAACTGATTTCAGTTTCACTTTGGACACTTGCCACATGCACATGACACATACCTAAACACTTGTTCACCATCACTTCACCCATATTGACACTCTTACACAACTATACTCACTTTTCCCCACTGAACTGAGAGTTTTTTCACACTAATTTGAACTGTGCACTACCCACATGCCTTGCATTGATTTCCTATTTAAGCCCAGGGTCCCATTTGGCTTGCCCTGTTTTGGCTTGGCCTGGCTTTTCATTTGCAGGGCAGTAGAGGGCAGCAGCTGAGGCTTGGCCTTGCAGCAGCAGGCCATAGCAGCAGTAGGAGCAGTGGCCAGTAGCAGGGCCTACATCCATTGACATTAGTTTGGACAAAGGGTGAACTGTCATATTGAGTTCCTAAAAACTGATGTGGTGTTCACTGTTTCCTATTTATTCCTTAATTCCCTGTCACAGATCACACAGCACTATAACTGAGTTTACATGCTAGCTAACCTATAAACTGACCTGAGATTGGAATCCTGGAAATGGGTTCCTGTGAATGGCTGTTACATGAGCTATTTCTAATGTAATCCTAGCACACATGGTTTACACTGGTTGCTAATTCTATAACTAAGACACTGATTTTCCTGTTAGTCACACACAACATCCCCTTCACATTGGTCCACTGTCATGTGATAACCCATGACACACACATTGTTCCCTGTTCATGTCGACACCCTTCACTACACACAACTTCATTGCCATTACCTATGTGACACTAAGCTATCACATACACTCTAGGTTCACTCCCCCTCATTTACACTCTACCCTAAACTTTCTTCACACACACACACACTCATCAACACACTACTGTTCACAAACTTCTTTATACCACACTGCCACTTTAACACCATGTCACACACACATGTATTCCTCTCCCTATTAACCCATGCATATATATACATATATATCTATATATGTGAGTTATTTTATCATGCAGCTATGGGTATATGTGTGCTATTTAAATTAAATTATATGTAGTTGATATATGATATATGTGAGAGTATGTGAAATATGTGGAATGGACTATTGTGTGCTTAGCCTCTAACCTATGGCTCATAACCTATGTTTATGGCATAGATGCCCAATTAAGGTGTGTGGTTGACTTGTATAGCCTAGTTGGCTTGTAATTGTGCTGGATTGCTAGTATAGACTTGGGATAGGCCTAGTGAGACTCGACTAGACTAGGATTGACCTAGTTTGACTAGTGTACTTGATTGGGGTTGACCCAAAGTTGACCAAGTTTGACTTGGACCTAGTTTGACCTAGACAGTTGACCAGGGTTGACTTAGAGTTAACTTTGACCTAGATTGGCCTAGAAATCATGTAGATTGTATTGCATCTTTCAATTCTCTTGTATTTACATATCATGACCTATACTATTCTGTTTAGGACATTGTGACTCCGGTGCAGACATCTGATATTTCATTACTCTTTTCAGAGTATTAGGCGAGTACATTCTCTGATAGTTCTTTCATTTACTTGTCAATTACTGTACTTCAGTTCTAGATAGTTTTATGTGATTCTTACAACACGTATGGATATTTCTGGATTTATGTATGCGACACACATACCATTAGTCTGGCCTCTATTTCTGGAATCACTACTGGCATCATCTTTTGGAACCACTACTGGCATCACCTACTGGAATCACCCTGGAATCTTTTGCTGGTATCATTATGTTTGGCTGGACTCATCCCGATTTCTCGTGTCATTTTCTGGATTCACTTGTACTTGCTGGGCGGGGAAATATTAGAATAGGCATGTGGACATACCCAAATACTGGAACCACTCCATTGGAATTATACTGGAATGATAGCCATCTCACACCCGGCCAGGTGTGTGATGTGCCGTATTACCTACAGCCGTTCACATGTCGATCCCGATATTTTAAAACACACTGTTAGAGTATAGGCTGGACTCACCCTGGAACCTTTGATCACCAACTGGACTCACCTTATACCGGACTCATCTTGTACTGGAATCACCTGGTATCAGATTCATGTTGTCTGGATTTACTTAGGTTTTGCACTTGTTTACATTTACATTCTGGACTTATATCATGTTGCTCTAGTTCAGCTAGTTTCTATTTACAGTCCTTATTGCTATGTTTCTTCTCTTGTTTTTACTTACCTTACTTTCCTTGCATCTTAACTGTTTCTCTATACCATCACCTGTATACAAATTGCCATATTTCATCAATAAAACTGTTTATAACTGCTTTATAGTTCTCTGTCATTTAATTGGGATTTCTTGATGAGTTGTACTCGTTCCTGTCCTGACTGGACCTGTTAAAATTTTACAGATGATTGTCCTGAGGATACATGCCCTACATATTATGGACCCGGAGACGGGAGGACTACCCTTGGCCCCGATACTCAGGAGTGATCGGGATTTAGTTTAGTAGACTAGCATTTATTTCCATGTTGAACTTGTTATAGAAGTTTTGAGACTTGTGTAGTATTTGAGATTTGTTGAGAGTTGTTATTATTTTATTTTAGTAGTTGTTCTTCTATTCTTAGTTTAATTCTTCTGTGTCTATCTTATCGTGCTTAGACTGTGATTGAGTTCAATATCTTATACTTGTCCTCCGTTCGGAGTTGATCATGGTGAGTACATTATAATTGCGTGAGTTGCTGGTTAGATAGTAACCTAGGACAGCGCTCTACCACCGATACTGCAGCGTAGGCTGGACATCGTTACGTATTCGTACCCTCATAGTGGGTGCGGGTCGTGACACGTTTTTAGTCGTGGCCCATGCAGGTCGAGAGTCGCATTAGTACGATATCATGGTAGTACGGCGACTTAGTTGTACTGCTGCGAGCCTGCGATAGGATTGAGAGATAGGCTTTAACGGAGAGGTACTCATTCACAGTTAGGAAAATTCTGCTTCAAATCATGCCATCTACATATTTACTGACTTGTCTTCTTTGCAATAAACTGTCCTCCTTTGATTTTATCGATTCCTGCTCAGCATTGACTTCCTTTTCGATCTGTCTTCAGGATGGTGGAGACACGATCACATCGCTCTGGTACAGTAGCCGCTGTAGAAGGGTCTGCCACCTCTGACCTTCAGCAGCCAGCTTCCGGTACCGCAGCCCCAGTCGTGCCAGCTGGGGTGGGTCTCTCAGCAGCTTTCGGAGGAGCACCTCCACTAGCTGGGAGGCAGAGTCCGGTGCTTCCAAAGATTCTTCCACCGCAGCAACCTCCACCTGCGGGGATGGTAGATGTTGCTCATCTGTTTTCTTTCGTGGAGAGGATTCTGGCGTCTCACCAGCAGCAGCATCAGCGGCAGACTGCCGATTATCGTCAGGGGATTGACGAGGCCCACCAGCTGGTTCGTACTACAGTAGAGATGGTGACTGCTCGGGGGGGCATCAGCAGCCTTACCGGAAGGAGAAGGATATCCAAGATTTTCAGAAGATGCATCCTAGAGAGTTCCTGGGCACTGAGGGCATCCATTTTGCAGACGATTGGATCGAGCACATCGAGGAGATATTCCGACTGGTGGAGATACTAGCTCGACTCCATATCGAGGCGGCGGGCAGTCAGATGAAGGACTTAGCCCGTGCGTGGTACCAGACAGATCCCAGGGTGGGAGTTGAGGGCCAGACTTGGGCCCAGGTCAAGGAGCTGTTTAAGGAACAGTTCTTTCCTGATGTGGCCTTTGGAGGCATAGAGGCACAGTTTGAGAGCCTGGTTCAGGGGAACCAGTCAGTAGCTGAGTACGCCAGGGAGTTTTGCCGGTTGGCTCGGTTCATTGATGACTTGACTGAGAAGACGAAGGCGAGGAAGTTCCGCCGAGGCTTGATTATGGAGGTTCGGTCGCTGACTAAGAGCGACCGGAACGCTACCTACGCGAAGATATTTTCTGGGGCTATGGCAGCGGAGGACGACCTGGGCTTGAAGTTGAAGAGGGGTCGGGACTTCCAGGGTGGTAGTAGCAGCGGGGGTCAGGCCAAGAGGCCCCATGTGCAGGCTCAGCAGGCACAGGCACCAGTGAGAGTGCAGCAGGCACAGCATCAACATAGAGGACAGGACCGCGAGGTGCCGACTTGTGCCTACTGCAGGAAGGCAGGGCATGTTTGGGAGTCTTGTAGGAGGAGGCTGAAGGTTTGTCTATTTTGTGGGTCTGGTGCTCACAAGATGATAGATTGTCCTGCTGTATCTCCTTATGAGGGAGCTAGGCCACCTGTAGCTCAGCACCAGAGGGGTAGAGCTTTTGCGATGGCGGTCGAGGAGACCGACGCTACAGGTGATGGGTTAGCAGGTTTGTCCTTCTCATTCTTCCTTCCCACTTTCCTGTGTGATTCCCTTAGTACCTGCGAGGATATTGTTTGTGATTGCTAGATAGTGTATCTACCCTGTACGAGACTGTGGAATCACGACCAGTAAGATTTTGTTTGCATGATTATCTCTTGACCTTGATTGTTTGGATTTGACCTAGAAGGGGTGCGACCATTTTAATTTCGAGGACGAAATTTTTATAAGGTGGGTAGGATTGTAACACCCAGTTTTCCAGATGAGGGTATTTTTGAAATTTTGTAATTATAATTATTATTTAAGGATGTTTATTTCATATTATGATTTTTAGTGATTTTTAATAATTTTTAGTAGAATTGATTTTGGGCCTATAGTTGACTTTGACTAGTGTTGACTAGAAGACTAACCTAGTGACTAACCTAGGTTAAGGCCCTTTGGTTAGGTTAAGTAAACTTGGTTTGACCTAATTTAGTGAAGTTTAAGTCATTGGAACTTATTTGGAGAGATTTGGAGTTGATTTGACTAATATGGCTTATGACTTCATAAGTCATGATTAATGACTTGACTTATAGCCCATAGGCCCACACCATGGACCAAACCTAAACCTAATCAGCCCATGGTAGCCACTATTGATCATTTCCCCCTATTTAATCCCCTCCTAGAATTTAGGGCTAGCCTCCATTGGGATTTGTGCAAGTTTTAGAAGAGGTGAGTCTTCATCTTTCTAAAATCATAGGAAATCCATTTCAACTCCATTTTCCTTCAAATCAATTGCATTAGGACCTAATTCTTCTGTTCTTTCTGTTTGTGTAAGAATATTTTAGAGTAGGATCAATTTGTGGGAGTTTTTGAGGCTTGGAGAACCATTCCATTTGAGGCTTTTGTGAGCTTTGCACATCAATAGGTATAATCTATTCTAAACTATGAAATTCCTGTTTAATTGCATTTCTAGGATGCCCTAGCCCTAACCTAACTCTAGGAATAGGAATCCCCATAAGTTGTGTCCATTTCGTGTCCTAACAGGACACGTATCAGTGTCATGTTTGGTGTGTTTGATGTAATGCCTCAACCAACATTTTGTTCTAATTTCTGAAATGTTTTTGAATGGAATTTTAGTCCTAGGGCTTGCTTAATGATTTTTGCTTTTATTTCCTAATTTTTGTGTCGTGTCGTGTCGTGTCCACACGGGGACACGAACACGCGGGGACTGAAACACTTGCTGTGTCCTGCATCACGGGGTCAATAACTCCCGACACAGGACACGTGGACACGCCATTTTTGGCGAGGGGCTTGGGGCATCGTCTGCCACCATCCTCCCAAAATATGGGCGCACGTGGTTGCGTGTGCGAGGAGAAATCCTCCTCGCACTGGCCGCACTGGCCGCGCGCGCGCGCTGTGCACGCGTGAGTATTGGCCACTGACACGGCTCTAAAGCCGACGCGACACGAGTCTAGGACAATGTGCAGGGGCATACACGTGTAGCCCTACACGTGGCGAACACGTGGGCACGATCACGAGTCGTGTCGTGCCCTGTGTCGTGTCCTAGAGCGACACACACGCGTGCACGACGCTGTGTGCCAGTGCAGTGTCTGTGTGTGTTCAAACACGATTGGACACGCCGTGTCCTGTCGTGGGGACACCACAAGACTCGTGTGGCCCTATGACACCTACACTATTGTTTACCAACCAATAAATTGTAGTATTAACTTGATTTCAGTTTCGAAATTCAAATTACCCCATTGCACTGATACACATGTTCCTGATTTTCAATTCCTGGATTTGAAATGTGTTCCCACCCATTTTTTTATGATTTAAATTGACAGGTTAGATTCATATACATGCATTAGTTACTACTAAGTGGGATTTGCTTGTTAGATTTGGTTATTGTTTGGGATTTTCGAATATGAGCTGACTGATACACAGTCCAGGAATAACTCCTGAACCTTCATTCCATTTTTTTTAAACTAAAATTGGTATTAAATTTAGCATGTTAGATTCATGTGTATTGCATCACTTAAATGTTGGTTTAGGACTGCTTTTTAGTTTGGGTTTTGAATGGGTGAATGGGAATTTCAAATTGGTGTTTGGGGACATTGGGTAAACTGTTAGCTTAATGTATAAAACTGCCAATGCTATGTTTTTTTGTTTTCCACTGATTTGCATACTCTTCAGTTTCTTATGGACACACACCACACTGAATTTTCCTATTAAACACAAATCACATTCCCTGTAAACACGCTGAACATTTCCTGAGATTTACTCATACACAACTGATTTCAGTTTCACTTTGGACACTTGCCACATGCACATGACACATACCTAAACACTTGTTCACCCTCACTTCACCCACATTGATACTCTTACACAACTCTACTCACTTTTCCCCACTGAACTGAGAGTTTTTGCACACTAATTTGAACTGTGCACTACCCACATGCCTTGCATTGAATTCCTATTTAAGCCCAGGGTCCCATTTGGCTTGCCCTGTTTTGGCTTGGCCTGGCTTTTCATTTGCAGGGCAGTAGAGGGCAGCAGCTGAGGCTTGGCCTTGCAGCAGCAGGCCATAGCAGCAGTAGGAGCAGTGGCCAGTAGCAGGGCCTACATCCATTGACATTAGTTTGGACAAAGGGTGAACTGTCATATTGAGTTCCTAAAAATTGATGTGGTGTTCACTGTTTCCTATTTATTCCTTAATTCCCTGTCACAGATCACACAGCACTATAACTGAGTTTACATGCTAGCTAACCTATAAACTGACCTGAGATTGGAATCCTGGAAATGGGTTCCTGTGAATGGCTGTCACATGAGCTATTTCTAATGTAATCCTAGCACACATGGTTTACACTGGTTGCTAATTCTATAACTAAGACACTGATTTTCCTGTTAGTCACACACAACATCCCCTTCACATTGGTCCACTGTCATGTGATAACCCATGACACACACATTGTTCCCTGTTCATGTGGATACCCTTCACTACACACAACTTCATTGCCATTACCTATGTGACACTAAGCTATCACATACACTCTAGGTTCACTCCCCCTCATTTACACTCTACCCTAAACTTTCTTCACACACACACACACACTCATCAACACACCACTGTTCACAAACTTCTTTGTAACACACTGCCACTTTAACACCATGTCACACACACATGTATTCCTCTCCCTATTAACCCATGCATATATATACATATATATCTTTATATGTGAGTTATTTTATCATGTAGCTATGGGTATATGTGTGCTATTTAAATTAAATTAGATGTAGTTGATATATGATATATGTGAGAGTATGTGAAATATGTTGAATGGACTATTGTGTGCTTAGCCTCTAACCTATGGCTCATAACCTATGTTTATGGCATGGATGCCCAATTAAGGTGTGTGGTTGACTTGTATAGCCTAGTTGGCTTGTAATTGTGCTGGATTGCTAGTATAGACTTGGGATAGGCCTAGTGAGACTCGACTAGACTAGGATTGACCTAGTTTGACTAGTGTACTTGATTGGGGTTGACCCAGAGTTGACCAAGTTTGACTTGGACCTAGTTTGACCTAGACAGTTGACCAGGGTTGACTTAGAGTTGACTTTGACCTAGATTGGCCTAGAAATCATGTAGATTGCATTGCATCTTTCAATTCTCTTGTATTTACATATCATGACCCATACTATTCTGTTTAGGACATTGTGACTCCGGTGCAGACATCTGATATTTCATTACTCTTTTCAGAGTATCAGGCGAGTACATTCTCTGATAGTTCTTTCATTTACTTGTCAATTACTGTACTTCAGTTCTAGATAGTTTTATGTGATTCTTACAACACGTATGGATATTTCTGGATTCATGTATGCGACACACATACCATTAGTCTGGCCTCTATTTCTGGAATCACTACTGGCATCATCTTCTGGAACCACTACTGGCATCACCTACTGGAATCACCCTGGAATCTTTTGCTGGTATCATTATGTTTGGCTGGACTCATCCCGATTTCTCGTGTCATTTTCTGGATTCACTTGTACTTGCTGGGCGGGGAAATATTGGAATAGGCATGTGGACATACCCAAATACTGGAACCACTCCCTTGGAATTATACTGGAATGATAGCCATCTCACACCCGGCCAGGTGTGTGATGTGTCGTATTACCTACAGCCGTTCACATGTCGATCCCGATATTTTAAAACACACTGTTAGAGTATAGGCTGGACTCACCCTAGAACCTTTGATCACCAACTGGACTCACCTTATACCGGACTCATCTTGTACTGGAATCACCTGGTATTAGATTCATGTTGTCTGGATTTACTTAGATTTTGCACTTGTTTACATTTACATTCTGGACTTATATCATGTTGCTCTAGTTCAGCTAGTTTCTATTTACAGTCCTTATTGCTATGTTTCTTCTCTTGTTTTTACTTACCTTACTTTTCTTGCATCTTAACTGTTTCTCTATACCATCACCTGTATACAAACTGCCATATTTTATCAATAAAACTGTTTATAACTGCTTTATAGTTCTCTGTCATTTAATTGGGATTTCTTGATGAGTTGTACTCGTTCCTGTCCTGACTGGACCTGTTGAAATTTTACAGATGATTGCCCTGAGGATACATGCCCTACATATTATGGACCCGGAGACAGGAGGACTACCCTTGGCCCCGATACTCAGGAGTGATCGGGATTTAGTTTAGTAGACTAGCATTTGTTTCCATGTTGAACTTGTTATAGAAGTTTTGAGACTTATGTAGTATTTGAGATTTGTTGAGAGTTGTTATTATTTTAGTAGTTGTTCTTCTATTCTTAGTTTAATTCTTCTGTGTCTATCTTATCGTGCTTAGACTGTGATTGAGTTCAATATCTTATACTTGTCCTCCGTTCGGAGTTGATCATGGTGAGTACATTATAATTGCGTGAGTTGCTGGTTAGATAGTAACCTAGGACAGCGCTCTACCGCCGATACTGCGGCGTAGGCTGGGCGTCGTTACGTATTCGTACCCTCACAGTGGGTGCGGGTCGTGACAATAGGTCATCAATAGCCCCCTTCTTCTCCTCTTTCATTGAAACCCTAACCCTAATTTGTGTGTAACGTCCCAGTCCCAAAATACTTAGGACTAAGTACGTAAACATGACAGCTGTATACATACGAAGGATACTCCAATGTATGGTACCCCGTATGTATACATAAGCTGTAAAATAGAGTAAAACCATGATAACTAAATCTCATCCACAACAATAAAGAATAATATTATAATTAACTCAAGAATTTGTCATTTATACATGTAGTTGGGCGGAGACAAATCCACTACCAACCAATTTAAATGAAAGAAGAAATACAAGGAAATGATCGAAAAATGGCAAGATGAACCAAGAGCAATCATCCTCGAAAAAATGGAGAAGATCACGACCTTGGCTAGAACACCTGCGAAAAGTCACAAAGCACACACCTGTAGAGATAACCAGGTCCTTAGAGGGACGTAAAAAGATACATAAAGAACATGCCATATAATCTGTGATATATAATAGAGAGTAAAAGGGGATGCATGCAATAGGGTGCCTACCAATTCTACAGTAAAAATGCAGTTAAGAAAAAACCTTCAACGCATAGGCACTCTGGCTCAGGTGCATGAACTTAGGTATGGTCCCATCAGGATACCAAAGACCTCAATGCATAACATTTCTCGAATGTCAGAGGCCAGCAGGAAATCAGGTATCAGGATCCAGGACCGTATCTCCAGTGGAGATAACCGATAATAATAGAAAAGTGCATATGTGGCCCATACGTTAAGGAACTGTTCTCCCTACCCAATGCCTAGTAGGGTCACATCCATGACTCATAAAAACCTCAAGTAACTGTCAAGTCTACT
This sequence comes from Iris pallida, assembly GCA_029216955.1. NCBI lineage: Eukaryota > Viridiplantae > Streptophyta > Magnoliopsida > Asparagales > Iridaceae > Iris > Iris pallida. Next base: position 3,664,111 of record JANAVB010031617.1, on the reverse strand, counting down.
AGAATGCACACTACCAAAATACATGAATTTACCGACGGCCCTATCCGTCGGTATTCCGTCGCCAAAAATAAATACCGACGGATTACCGACGGATATTTTGGTAAAACAGCCGTCGGGAATAACCTCGTCGCTAAAACATATCCGTCGCTACTCCGTCGCTCAGCGACGACTTAGCGACGGAATACCGTCGGCTCATTTAAATATATATAGCGACGGATTACCGACTAGCTTTCGTCAAAACATGTATCAAGATATAGGTTTAGCGGCGGAATACTCCGTCGCGGCAAAACCGTATCAGTGATTTTCTGATACGCAATATCCGTCGCTAATCCATCGTAAATTTGTCGGTAAAAGCGTATCAGCGACAAAACATCCGTCGCTAACAGCAAAATTTATGGACATCAAACAGAACTAGGTCGACGGACGTTCCGTCGCTAAACCGTCGCTCAATGTAAAATTCTCCAGGTAGCGACGGATATTGCGTCGCCAATCCGTCGATACATTAAAACTCCTACAGATAGCGACGGATGGTCCGTCGCCAATCCGTCGCTTTATTGAAATGCTCCAGGTAGCGACGGTTTTTCCGTCGCTACTCCGTCGCTAAACTCAGTTTCTCCAGTTAGCGACGGACTATCCGTCGCTGAGTGGTCGCCAGTCCGTCGCTAACTTCTAATTTTTGAAAAAAAAAAATACTGAAAACAGACTCTTTCCTGTTTGTGCAACACATCCAACACAATATCAAACATGCAAAATATCCATATACAACACCATATATCCATATCCAACACGAATATCCAACGTATCCAATATCCAACACCATATATCCATATGCAAAATATCCATATCCGACACCAATATCCAACGTATCCAATATCCAACAAAATATTACCAACACAATATATCCAATATCCAACATTAAATTATCCAAACATAAAAAAAATATCCGAACATACAATGTATCCAAATGTCTACAAAAATTTCGGCAGCACCTCCTTTGTATATCAGATCATCGCTTATAACCCAGCGTAGGTATATATCCAAAAATCACATAGACGAAATATGCACATACGAATTTAATGCACACCAATTATCCAAGAAAAGACATCAATTATACTGAAGAGTAACCTAATATCCGTCGTTATACTGAAAATTTATCTTCAAGTGTGAGAACGGATGGCTCAGAATACACAACCCAAAATTCATTCTAGCATACATTAGTGTGAATCATCTATGTTCTGTACATATGGTGTAGTATATGATCTTATCGTATATAGTATTTGAAGAACGTAACAGAATCAAGATGAACTCACATAATGTAATACTAAGACATCATCTACTACTATATAAGATATAGTGATAGGTTGTCGTATCATCATTGCCGAGGGATGAGGGTCGGAAGACAGTCAACTTTATCTACGGCTACATAGTTTCTGCCTCGCCAGTCGAATGGCTGCAAGTACTATGTCCGGATCACCATGTCGTACCGTAGTTCAAATGGAGCTGGAATGGAGCCAAAATACAGTACTACTTCATCATGTCGTACCATTTTACTCTCTCTCTCTCCTCCCCCCTCCGGCGCTCTCACTCTCTCCGGCGCTCTCACACTACTAATTCCTATGTGTTTTAAGTGTGAGAACGGATGGCTCAGAACACAACCCAAGATTCATTCTAGCATACATTAGTGTGAATCATCTATATTCTGTATACATATCGTGTAGTATATGTTAACCTTATCGTATCTAGTATCTGAAGGACGTACGTAACAGAATCAAGATGAACTCACTAATGTAATACTAAGACATCATCTACTACTATATAAGATATAGTGATAGGTTGTCGTATCATCATTGCCGAGGGATGAGGGTCGGAGGACAGGCAACTTTATCTACGGCAACAAAGTTTCTGCCTCGCCAGTCGAATGGCTGCAGGGAATATCCGTCACCATGTCGTACCGTAGATTAATGCAATTAATGGAGCTGGAAATATCCGTCGCTAACCGGTAACTAGTCCGTCGCTAACTGAGATTGTCACATACACATATGTATATCACAGCTAGATGTATAGATATATACATCTATACAGAAGCACACAACTGATAGAACTCGCACTGTCCTTGAGACAGTGAACATATACACCATGAATCCAAACCCCATATATATTCACATTTACTAATCCAAACACCACCAAACTAATGGAACACCCAATATGGATAACACATTATTTAGCCAATATATAAACTCAGATGAATTTGAGAAGCAAAGCCACCCGCCGCCCCCGACCAAAGCCCGCCGCCCAGTAGTTCGGTTGCATATATATATGAAGAGTACTTATGGGTGTGCGTCGGTTGCAAATAGCCCCGACGCACCCGCCCCAAGCCCACCGCACCCGCCCCAAGCCAGCCGCTCAGAATACACAACCCAAAATTCATTCTAGCATACATTAGTGTGAATCATCTATGTTCTGTACATATGGTGTAGTATATGATCTTATCATATATAGTATTTGAAGAACGTAACAGAATCAAGATGAGCTCACATAATGTAATACTAAGACATCATCTACTACTATATAAGATATAGTGATAGGTTGTCGTATCATCATTGCCGAGGGATGAGGGTCGGAGGACAGTCAACTTATCTACGGCTACATAGTTTCTGCCTCGCCAGTCGAATGGCTGCAGGGACTATATATGTCCTGATCACCATGTTGTACCGTAGATTAATGCAAATGGAGCTGGAAACAAAATACAGAAACCAAAAAACAAAATACAGAATCCAATCCCTGGGTTCGCCGAAAATACGAAACACAGAATCCAATCCCTGTATTTTAAGTGTGAGAACGGATGGCTCAGAAGACAACCCAACCGGAGAGGATACTCCGAGAGATCCATCTGGGTAGGACGTATACTCTGAGAGATCACCCTTACAGAAATGATATAAGTAGTGGGATCAAATGTTGGAGAAGATATTATCACAGTATACGTCCTCTCCTCCACGATGGCTCTAGACCCATCTGCTCGTCCCTGCTTCCATTCTTCTTGTTTGACTCTCTCAGCCACACATGATATCCAGCTCAAGTGTAGAGTAGGCGAAAAAGAAGGGGACAGGAATAGGAGGGGGAAGCAGCACACCGGCGGCATGACCCGGAGGAAGTACAGAGGTTTTCTTCAACGTACGTAGGAGAACTATAAGGATATATGTAAACACAACATATCACCTTGTCAAAGACCCTAAATGTGACAACCATGTTACCGCGGTGTCGGAAGACTAACATGTCATAATTTTATAAGCCGTGTGTTTTGACATAATCCTCCCAACCGGATTTCAGTTCTATGTAATAATGCGAGATTACGACACAGGAGGAAAGAGTTGGGATGATTATGTCAAAACACACGGCTTAGAAAATTATGACATGTTAGTCTTCCGACACCGCGGTAACATGGTTGTCACATTAAGGGTCTTTGACAAGATGACATATTGTGAAAAGATATATCCTTATAGTTCTCCTACGTATGTTGAAGAAAACCTCTGTACTTCCTCCGAGTCATGCCGCCGGTGTGCTGCTTCCCCCTCCTATTCATGTCCCCTTCTTTTTCGCCTACTCTACATTTGAGCTGGATATCATGTGTGGCTGAGAGAGTCAAATAAGAAGAATGGAAGCAGGGACGAGCAGATGGGTCTAGAGCCATCGTGGAGGAGAGGACGTATACTGTGATAATATCTTCTCCAACATTCGATCCCACTACTGATATCATTTCTGTAAGGGTGATCTCTCAGAGTATACGTCCTACCCAGATGGATCTCTCGGAGTATCCTCTCCGGTTGGTTGTCGTATCATCATTGCCGAGGGATGAGGGTCGGAGGACAGTCCACTTTATCTACGGATACATAGTTTCTGCCTCGCCAGTCGAATGGCTGCAGGAACTATGTTACCGCGGTGTCGTAGTCCAATATAATCCAGAGATTGACACAGTTCTAATTCATATATGTAGTCCAATACAAATAGTCTAAAACAAAAACAACCCAATAAAAATAGTCCAATACAAATAAGTACTAATAGCTAATGCTTGCCACGCTGCTCACGCAAACGCTCAGTGATACTTTCACGCAACCACCTCCGAAAAGCGAGATTTTTGGTGCGAGGAGAGGCGTCGTCCCTTGCCAGGACTGCATCAAAAGCACTCTCGGCATTACTAGCTACCGGTGCTGGATGACTAGAACTCCCGGTCTCACTAGCAACCGGTGCCACTTCCTCCTCAACTGTAGGAGGAGCCACCTCAGCATTCACTGTTTTCTTCAAACGACGTGCTGCTCCTCGGGTCATGGGTGCCATCTGTTAAGTATATGTAACAGAATGTAAAAGAATGTAACAGCTCAAATTCAAAAACCAAAATCCCCATGCCAACATGAATCATAACATATAACTTAAACCCAGACATGACATAGGATTAAACCTAATGATTTAATCATCCTTAAATCAGTAAACACAAACAATGTACTAATTCTCAGTTTTTAGTCCAATGTAATTCGAAAGCCATCATCCCATGCCAAAAAAAACACTCCATACACAGAAAACAACAGATTTTTGATAAGTACTTATTTGTGTAGGGGTATCATCTGACTGCACACAAGGGATGATGAGCTGGACAGGTGCAATATGGATGCAGTAAGCCACCCTAACAATGTCCGGCCCCCTTAACTAGGCTAGTTCTAGGTCAAATTAGGAGTCCAAGTCAACTCTGTCAAAACTAATCTTAATTAGGCTAAACTTCTACCTTAGCTAATCAAATATATATACTAGACTTCACGACGTGTGTCTGTGTATATATATATATATATATATATATATATATATATATATATATATATATATATATATATATATATACAGGGCCGGCTTCAGGGGGAGGCAGGCCAGGCACCCGCCTAGGGCCTCCTCCCCCAAGGGGGCCCCATTTATATGTTGAATTTCTTTGGTTTTCCAGCGGCACCACAGTCCAATAAATATGGTGTTGGAGGAAGCCCATAATCAAAGCTGTAGGCTTGTAGCAAACAAAACCTAAAACAAAACCTAGAGAGAAAAAATAAAACCCACCGCCTTCTTCATCTCCTCTCTCTCCCGAGTCCCACGGAAAACCTCCTCAACTAAGCAGGTATTTTATCCTCCTCAAAGCTGTGAGTGTGATTGTTAATGAAAACTATCATGAGAATGTGATTGTGAATGATGATTTGTTGGATTTTGAATTTATAGAAATATTATAGAGGAATGAGGGCCTCATTTATGAGACTTGTTTGGGGCCTCCAAAAGTCTGGAGCCGGTGCTGTATATATATATATATATATATATATATATATATATATATATATATATATATATATATATATATATATATGTCTGTGTGTTTGTGTATCCGTGTGTCTGTGTCCGTGTGTGTCCGTGTGTCCGTGTGTGTGTGTGTGTCCGTGTGTGTGTGTCCGTGGCCAGCCCCCGCCCCCATCGTACCCCCCCCCAACGCTGCCCGCCCCCTCGATCCCACGCCCCCTCCACACCCTCCCCGCCCCCCGCGCAGGGCCAGCCCCCCTCCGCAACCCCCGCACCCCGCGGCCAGCCCCCGCGCGCCCCCCATCCCTCCAACGCTTCCCGCCCCCTCCCACCGCCCCCTCCACACCCCCCGCCACCGCCGCCACCGTCGCCACCGCCGCCCTCCGCAGTCGACGCCGCCCCCGCAGCCCCCGACGCCCCCGGCCCGCTGCACCACGACCACCGCGCGCGCGCGCGAGAGAGAGAGGAGCGAGAAAGAGAGAGAGAGAGAGAGGAGAGAGAGAGAGGAGAGGAAGAGGGAGAGAGGAATACCTTTGGGAGAGAGAGAGGAGAGGGGGTCGCCGATCACCGCTGCGGGAGAGAGAGGAGAGGGGGTCGCCGATCGATCACCGCGGGGAGAGAGAGAGAGAGAGGAGAGAGAGTGAAATTTGGGGGGAATGAAAAAGTTCCCCCCGTCGTTTCAACTTAAGTCTGGAACGTAAATTTAGCGACGGAGTCGCGACGGATTATTCCGTCGCTAATGCGTCAGTAAATCTCGCGCAGGTAGCGACGGATTATTCCGTCGCTAAGTCGTCAGTAAATCTCGCGCCAATATTTTAGGCTTTTGCCGCCAAAATATGCGACGTTCTAGCGACGGATATAAAACCGTCGCTACATGGCCGACTACCTATCGACGGCATAGCGACGGATATGGACATAAAAAAATAAAAAAAAATGTCCACTGCTTTCCATCGGTATTCCGTCACAAATCCGTCGGGGATCCGACGGTGATAGCGACGGAAAATGTCCGTCGCTAAATGACCGTCGCTAAAGTACTGTAATTTGGTAGTGGCAATTCTATTGACAGTTACTCCTAACCGTCGCACGCCTCATATGTATCGGTGGTCGGCCGACTACGCGAGTACGTGTCCTACATGTGACTCACATGGCATTCATAACTTATGCCATAATTCGAATGGTTAACATACAAGATATTACAATATGACCATGGCATTCATATCATGGCTAGCATGCTAGTTAAAGCACCCGACTACGCTAGGCATGCCATACTTTCTGGTCGTCTTGTATATTCAAACTCAACCATGGCTATAGTCCTTTTATATTATATAAATAAGATAAAAGTAAATTATAATTAAATAAAATCCAAAAATAATTTAAATATTCCTTTAAATTATGAGGCGTTTTACATTGTGTTCTTCCCCAAATTGCCTCCATTCCTCAAATCAACTCTAAATTCACCCAAACCAATTACAATATCTTCCTCTTAAAGAGAGGAAACCTCTATTGGCTAGCTAGGAAGGATTTGGAGCAATTTGGCCATTGAATCTTGG
>JANAVB010031617.1:3624739-3652239 GCA_029216955.1 Iris pallida | reverse complement strand
CTGTTCTTATTTTATATACAACTTTCATGTACTCCAATTTGTCTATTTTTACTGTTCATGTACATCTCTTTACAGCGTTCTATATATTTTATGCTACTGCTCGTTCTATATTTCCTATCATGTTATGGAACTGCTTTCAGAGTTATGTATTCGTTTCTGTCCTAACTGGACCCATTGACAAAAATATTACAGAGAACCTGGAGTATTTTTGCACTACCTACTAAGAATCTGATGTAGATGACACTTGCAACTTGGACCCTCAAGAGGATCCAGTTTGCATTGAAGGACTACCATAGTTCCCAGGCTAGACTGCTAGGGTTTTATCTATCTTATTTCTGTTGTGTTGAGTTGTATTTATTCAGATATTATGTTGTGGTGTTGATAACACTTAAACTTATTTTATTCCGGTTGTATCTCACTCTGTGATTCATATCTATCTTATTGTGCTATATATCTACCTCTAGTCATTATGATTGAGTATATCTGCTGAGATGTCCTCCGATTGGAGAGTATATTCTGTATAGGTACATTTATACTGTGTTAGATGTTTGAGACCTAGGACAGCGTTCTACCGCCGACACTACGGCGTCGGCTAGACGTACCTACGGTCTCGTACCCTTTCACCGGGTGCAGGTCGTGACATGTTATTAATGGTGGCCCATGCAGGTCAAGGTTTATATTAATGCGATATCGTGGTAGCGCAACGACTTAGTTGTTCTACCACGAGCCTGCGATAGAATATAGGAAGTAAGGTATTAGAATGAGAGGATACTCAATCACTATCAGAATTGCTTGATAGATTCCTGGGACGACCCTTGAGAATCTTATCTGAACTTCAATTTGAAATTCCTCCCTTTTGTTTCTGTTCACCATTGTTTTTTGTTATTGAATTTGATTTTGATGGATCGTTGTTGATTTTGAATTTTTTCCTATTGAGATAAATTTTATGGCCTGAGGTACGGTATCTTCTGATAACATATGTTGACGGGAATAACAGGGAAGGTAAAATGTCTACTTGGTTATGAAGCCTGGAGTTTATCGCAGCCATATTAGCCGGCGTTGCGAAAACGTAGAGACCTGACTTCGTTTGTATATATCTTGGTTATGAGATTTTGAATTACTCGCAGCTATACTAGTCGCCGTAGCGAGGGTCCCAACGACATGATTATATAGGTGCATACCCCAGTTATGGAATCTACCGTTTATCGCAGCCTTGCTTACTGGCATGGTGAGGATCCTGAGCCACACGATTTTGGACAGACGCATATGATTATCAGATTGTATCTTGAGAAGGTTCTTAAACCTATCAACTCTATCGTACTCTTCTGTTGTTATAAAATTGTATTTCATAATCAATTAACTTAGGAGTAGGGATAATTTTAGTTATTTTAGTCCAGTTCTTTGCAGAGCTTATTTCATATGTAGTAACTTCATAGTGTGATAGTTTGATAGCTTGAAGAGTATCTGTATCCTTGAGTTGATAGCTAGCATTGGTATTAGAACAGTAACCCATTGTAGATATTCTTTGTTATTTATAATAATCACCAGTTTTCGTAGTATGTAGGATGTTAGTCTGCCTTGCAGCCTTTGATGATTCTTTGTTTTTCCTCTATATTTCCAGTATGGCACCCATGACCCGAGCCCGTTGTCTGAGAGCAGCTGCAGCTCCGGATATGACTGAGTGCGTGCTTCTACCTTCTATTGCTCAGGAGGTAGTGACCCCTCCGGCTGACCAGAGAGTAGTAGCACCTCCTACCATTGAGGAGGTGGTAGCAGCCTCACCAGAGAGTTTCCCTCCACCTCCTGCCATTCAGGAGAGAGGTGCAGTTTCATCTGAGCCCGAGAGCCTTCCTCCGCCTCCTCCTCTGCCTCCTAGAGTGGTACCCTATACCATATTTTTGGGAGGTTTGTTTCCTGATGGAGCTCAGATATTCTGACTTCTCCGGGATGTGTTAGAGAAACAGAGAGTTCAGACCGAGGTCCTGAGGTAGCAGAGTCAGAGGATCCAAGAGCTGTGGGACCTAGTGCATTCACGAGGAGAGCCTAGTTCCAAGAGGACGCGGAGCAGTATGTACTCAGAGCCTCAGGAGTACCCGACCTTTAGCCTGTGCCATCCTTCCCAGTTCGGACTCCTGTCCAGCATAAGACAGTTGAGCGAGTGCCTACCTGTGCTTACTGTAGGAAGCTTGGGCATGTATGGGACGACTGTAGAAAGAGGAGAATGTTGTGTCTGTTTTGTGGGTCAGCTTCACACATGCTGCGAGACTGCCCGGTTGTACTTATCCTAGCCAAGGCTCCGCCTCCAGGAGGGAGTTCTAGTCACCAGACCTAGTTGTAGGTAAGTTTTGACCCAGATCTTGGCATGTCTTTGAGATGATTTGATGCACCCCATCATTGCTTGTATGTTTTGATATTTTGTGATTGCCTTGTGCTGTAGTATGGTTAGTAGAGCTAGATGAGACCATCAATTGATATAGCATGTCATGACCAATAATAACCTAGCCATGTACGTTGTTCTTTCAATAAATATTGTATGATTTAGAGAAAGTTTTCTTAAACCATGATTGTTGGGGGCATGACCTTAAGAAGAGTACGACCGACTTAAATTTTGAGGACAAAATTTTTCTAGGGAGAAGGATTGTAACTATCACTTTTCTAAAATGGGGGTAAGTTTAAACTTTTGTAAAATTGATCATGTTAGTTATTAAATAATGGATTTAAATCATGTTAGTGATATCAGTTGGTGAATTCTTGATTATTTTATATTAAATTAATGTATTGTGATTGTGTCATTAGCTAGTGAAACCTTAGAACTACTTTGCCTAGATACTAACGATGACCATGGAGACCTAACTAATGAACTTAGATTAGTAATTAGACTCTAATCTAGCTAGAATTCACTTAGAATCTAATTAGAGACTGTAGAAGCATGGAAAATATGGGGTTCATGCGGATCACAGTTTGCCGCATATATACCATGGGCCAAACAAGTCCGCATAAAGGAAGGCCGCATGACAGATCCAATGCCTTATGCGGCCCGTCGACAACCACCTGCAGAAGAAAGACATGCGATAAAGCTGACAAGTTCTGTCAAAACTGACAAAAATGACAGCTCTGACACTTTGACAAAAAGATAAGACGTAAGACGTCACCAAAAGCAAAGTTCATACGCTTTCATGTGGCAAGAAAGAGTGTCACGAAAGCCTCATGAAACTTATGCGACTCAAACATATGTGGCCCCAAAGTCTCCGAACTTCATGCGGCCAAGGGTGACTGTGATCCAAGCCGCATGAGCATTATGTGGCCAAAATACAAAATCTATGCGGCCTAAATCCTCAAGCTATGTCTGGGCTAAGGAAGTCTGTGACTTAAGCCGCATGAGTCTCATGCGGCCCTACATGGTCGAAAACTGAGAGATCCATGTGGCCCAAAATAATTCCTGCGACAGGACACATGGCAGGCTGACCAAGTCTTAACCGTCCAGATTTGCTGTAACAAAATCCCAACAAATTGACAGATGGTGGCCAAAGAGCGAGTCTTCACGTGCTAATTAGCCACATGGCCACAGGCCATCTATGCGGCTCAACACACATACCACTATATATAGCAGGGTGCCACATCCCTGCAAAAGGCTGGCAACCCTCAAAAAAACAATTTCCTCAAGAGCTAAGGACTTGCGTCAGATAGTCCAAGGAGTAAGGCAGAGTTGATAGCACTTTTCCGAGCCTCTACCGTTATCCCCCAGAATCAAAACTAAACAATTGTACTTAGATTGTTTCCAAGGATTTATTTCTTGGATTTTTTTTGTACAAGCGAGTTTACAATCAATTTCAGTGTTCTGTAATACCTGTCTTTGATTTTTTTATGGCAAATACGATGGCGACTCTGCTAGGGACGTCCTTCTCTTCTGATGAGAAGTTGGTGATGCAATCTGACGCGTCCAAGCTCGGATCTACACAGCAGATGCTTGTGGTTCGTTTTGACCAACAAGCTTTCGAAGAATTGCTCTCTGAATGGAGCACTGGCCCGTCACAGAAGCAAGCCAACCCAAAGAGGACTCGCAGGACGTCGGTGCGCAAAACTGTTGCCCCCGACCAAGTTCTCGATGAAGCTCCTTCTGCAGCACAAGACCGTGACCAAAGCTCTCCTGGGGCTTTGCTTCCGACCGGAGAGGACCGCACTGCCCATAAATCCAGCAGAGGAAAACACTACGATGCTGAGTTTTTGGGGACACAAGGGAAATCCATGCGGACAAAGAAGAAGCCGCATAAGAGAGATGGACAGTCTGTCCATGCGGCAGCCAACTCTGGCCGCAGGCAGACGACTCATGCGGCAGCCAACTTTGGTCGCAGGAAGATGGCCCATGCGGCAACCAACTCTGGCCGCAGGAAGATGGCCTATACGGCAGCCGGCTCTGGCCGCAGGAAGACAGTCCATGCGGCAGCCAATCCTGGCCTCAGATAGGATGTCTCATACGGCCCTGTCAAAAGCTCTGTGTTCAACCATCTCTCATGCGGGCTCGACTCCATGCGGCCCATTGAGAATGTGGAATGTATCAATCTGGACTCTTTTTACTATGCGCCTTCGGGCGCTAAGTCAAAAAAGTCTAGGGCAGTGCAGGCTGAACAAGCCCAGTCAACTGTCCAAGTTAATGACTATCAGCAGGCCCCGTTAACTGTTACACGGGCTCCTGACGGAAAGTTGTACAAACCACCCGCATCCAGTTCCCCAGGGCTAACAGACAGGGTGGGTCTTTAAAGTCTCCCTCCAATGATCCAGAGCAAGTGTTGTTACTGGCCACGGATCAGGGAGCAAACATGATACCTAAGTACCCATGCGCTCGGGATCCCCGAGTCCACAAGTTTGGTGCGAAGGTAGATCAGCTTGCTACCGACTTGTGTGAGGTGATTACTCACAAACGCAAGGTGGCAGCATTGGCATGCAACGAGTCCCTCTCGGGACGTCGTTGCACCCGAGTCATCATCAACTGCTGTTGCGACAAATTAGCAGCACCTGAAAGTCGGTAGTCAGTTTTTTGACGACTACAGCAGCCAGCACCTGTCCGACAACAATTCAAGAAACAGGTGCAAATTCCGGAGGACGAGGAGTTTCCTTTTGCCTCCTGTCATTCAACTCAAAAGGTTCCTACTGGCAAGGGAGGAAAGAAGACAGGCTCTTCCAGCCCGGCCATCTCGGCCAGTATTTCAAGGAGACCCTCATCTGGGGGTTCCCATCGACAACCACAGGGGGTGTCTATTTACGCATTCGATCCAAAAAGAAGCTTTCGGCCCCCGGGAGGGCACCTTCGGCCTCCTTGAGAGTAGATGAAGCTGGGGGTAGCAGTCCCCTCAATATATGCGACAACCAGGTGTACCAAGAGCACATACAAGGGTGAAGTTCCCCCAGAACTGTGTAACATACTTGAATTTCCCTGAGGACCACCACCCTCACCAAGATAATACGGCTTCCTGCACAGGGGGTAGCACCCCTTCCGAGTTCGAGGAGGAAGACATTTCGATATTCCTCGATGATTTCTCAGCACGGGGATATGACACAAAGAGCACCTCTGCTACGGTCCCTTCCACATCTACTTACGTGCGGACAGTCTTTATGGCCGACGACGATCATGAAGCGCCTTCTGATCGACAACGTTTAGAAGTACTTGAAGCCATGCTCCTGTCCTTGGTCAAGTCCGTAGATGAAATCAAAGCCGCCTTGCCAACCCAACCGGCAAGGACGCCCGGACAAACAAGCTTGGGACCCGCAGTCAATGGGGACTCCAACACGACCGCCCCTCCTTTGGGTGATGATCCCGTAGGAGCATCGCTCCTTCAGCTGCAGATGAAGCCAAGGAGGCAAGGAGGGAAGTCCAGGAGCTTCGGGCAATGTTTAATGCCCTAGACTCCTCTCGGGACCTCAGAATACGTCAGCCATATCCCGTTATATGGAGAGATGTGCCTTTTCCACCATGGTACAAGCCGTTTCATATCGATTCTTATGACGGGAAGACCTCTGCTAGTCGGTACATAACTTACTTTGAGGTCACAACCGACCACTTGTCGCATAGTGATGCCATCCTCACGCGATTATACATCAAAGCATTGGAGGGGATCGCATTCGACTGGTACCGTAACCTTCCCGACAACTGCATCCATTCTTTTGACGGCTTCAAGCACATGTTCCTGGAAAGATTCTACGAAGTGGGACAAGATGTGACGATGTCATCTCTCATGGACGTCGTTCAAGAAGAGAGGGAGCTAACAAGGAACTATATCGAGCGGTTCCACCAAACCACAATGAGATTACCTGAAGGCAATCCCGAGAGCTCCTTGATTGAAATCTGCCAGAAGAAGTTGCTCCCTGCAATTAGCCTCTGGATGGGTGATAATCAGTTAAGGGATTGGACGACCTTCATCATAAGTGCTACCAATGCAGAGGCAAAATTGAAGAAGGCTCGCCAGCTGGGATTACACATCCCAGACGAAGAGGATAAGGGCAGACGTCCTGGTTCTACCTCCAGCAACAACAATAGTGGCGCCACCTCCAACCGGGACAATAAGGGTAAACAGGCCATGGTCACTGATGCGACTCAGAAGCTCGAGCAAAAACAGGTGAAAGGTCCGTGGCCCAAGGTTAATTACTCATTTGAAGATAGTCATGTTAAACCTATCTTTGATATGCTCTTGCAAGGGGGTAGGATCCAGCTCCCTCCACCAAGGCGCGAGCCCCGAGCGACAGAAATGGAGGACCCAAAATATTGTCACTTCCACCGCTATGTCCATCATGCCACTCATGACTGCTTCCAATTAAAGCGGAACATTCAGAGTCTTATCGACTCCAAAGCTTTGTCGATAGACTTTGAAGAGGTTACCGTGGCGGCAATTATGGTGTCAATTCAGTTCGACGATTTTCCTTCAACAAGCACTCCAGACGGGGTAATATCTGTCCCTTGGACAACGATGGAGGTTACTAATCTTCACCCGCTCGGAGCCAGACTTCTGGATTGGTACCTCTCACCACATCGTGAGGGGAGTTCATGTGGGTGCATCCAGACTTAGTGCCCGAAGTTACTCATGAGGTGTCATCTCCTTTCAACAAGAAAAAGGGCAGAAAGTCTAGATCCTGCCATAACAATTTCAGCCGAGGCTGAGAAAGCTGCAGCCATTGTTACGCGGTCTGGAGCACAAGTCCAGCCCGCACGGGATAGTTCAGCCGAAGATCCTCAGCCGGCAACGTTGCCTCCCTCTGATATTCCAAGGCCATCTCAGCCTCCACTGGCGGATAAATCCAAGCCAAAGGAAATCCGTTTCGACAGGCCGCTCCGTAATGATGTACCTCAGGAACTGGAGAGACCTTACAACTTTGATATATTGGCACAATTGGCTAATATGCCAGCAAAGTTGTCGTTGTACGAGCTCTTAAGGCTCTCCAAGGATCTTCGTGTCGCATTAAGCGAAGCACTCCAAAATACTGACGCCTACTTAGCTAAGGTCAAGCCTCCAGGGGAAGACTCGCCAGCAAATCTGTAGGGCAGCGATGGCACAAATGCAGTGCCCATCATATTTACTTCCGCAAGACATGTTGATCAAGTCCAATTTGCATAATCGCCCCTTGTACTACACTGGACACATAGGCGACACGATCGGATGCATATCGACCCTGGCTCATCAATAAGCATCTTTCCGAAAAGCTTGCTCCAATTTTTTGGCATCCCTATGCACCGGCTAGCAGCGACCAACACTGCTATTAGCGATTTTAACTCGGGAAGAAGCTATCCCCTAGGAAAGATCCGATTGAAATGTCAGATTGGCGACCTAAAGACGGAGGTTACCTGCTATGTCATAGATGCAGACACCTCCTATAACATCCTCTGGGACGTCCGTGGATACATGACTATATGATCGTGCCATCTACCCTTCACCAGTATTTCAAGTATGTCAGTAAACACGGTTCCGTGAAGACTGAATTTGCCGACATCGATCCCTTCAAAGGGGTTGAATCTTATTACTCTTCAGAGGCTTGTCTGTATGACGAATCCAGGAAACATATAACTGACGAACTGGAAGCCATCACAAGGCCAGAAGAACCCTTGAGAATTCGTCTCCAAGCCCGTAAAACCGGGCAAGGCCGCACCCCTCGTCGCAACCTTACATAAAAAGGTGCTCGGTTCTCCTGCCTCACCTGCGCAGTTAGAACCAATGGTCATCCGTCTTCCCAAGACAAGCCAGCAGCCAAGTGTCGATCCAGCACTCTCAGGCAAGTCAATACCTCAAGCTGAACCATTGGTGGTCAAGTTGCCCAAGACAGCATCTCGACCTCTAAGCTCGTAGGGGGTAGCCAAGGAGGACGAAGAACTCGCCAAATACTTAGTTACACAGGTGGATAGCCCCTCTCCTGATGATGTAATCCCTGTGGACAAAATTCTTTATTTCATCAATAAGAGGCTGCGTTAGACTATTCTGAGTATGATAAGCCTAATCTAACGTATGTTGCATGGGACTGTCTAGATGTTAGCCTACACACACGGGTGACAACCGTCCATACCCCAAATCGACTTGCTCACATAAAAGGCGCTTACTTCGTCGTCCCAGACAGAAGAGGATGGGATCACACGATCATCTTTGGCCGCAAAGAAGGTCCTCAATCTTTCACGCCACAAGAGTCCGAACTCGGACCCGACACTGGAAGATTACCGCTGTACCTGTATAATCCTCAAGCTAAGTATTTCATGCAAAAGCAGGGGTACGACATGGAGGCTACACCGGGTCTAAACTACGGCAATGATCGACGATTGCCTCTACAGCTGTCGGCACCGGCAGGGAAACCTTAGGACCATTATCACAAATCCAGACGCGGCCTCGGGTATATTACTCCACCAACAACGCCCGAAAGTTCTGATAAAGAATGCGAGTGGCACTCTCATTCGGCCGAGCCACCCATTTACGACTCTGATAGCAGTATTGGAGATATATTTAGACAGACATTATCTGTCAACATGACATCCGCTGTATCGAAGAGGAAAAAAAGATCTACTTGAACCACTTGAGTTGGAGCCGTGGGTCCAGCAACTAGACGCACAATGGGATAAATGCTTTGAACTTCGTATCCTTCCACTGAGGATGAGGTTATGCAAGTTAACCTCGGCGGTGAATCCTCTCCAAAGCCAATCTTCGTCAGTAAAAGCCTGACAGACGGCGAACGGAAGTCGTTGTTACAACTCGTCAGAGAATACATCGACGTCTTTGCCTGGAGCTATGAAGACATGCCAGGACTAAACCCCGAGATTGCACTTCATAAGCTCAACATTTATCCGGACGCAAAACCAGTCAAACAATAGCAGCGACGGTTTCGTCCAGACATCATGAATTCCATTGAAGCGAAAGTAAACAAGCTTATAGCTAGCGGTTTCATCCGTGAAGAGCAGCACCCAGACTGGGTAGCCAACATAGTGCCAGTCATCAAGAAGAACAGGAAAATCCGAATTTGCATCAATTTCTGCAATCTGAATGCAGCATGCCCTAAGGATGAATTTCCTCTTCCGATCACCGACATAATAATCGATAATACGTGTGGCTTCGAGCGCATGTCCTTTATAGATGGCTTTTCAGGATACAATTAAATCAAAATGTCCCCTGATAACGAGAAGCATACGTTATTCCGAACACCAATCGACGTATATTACTATACGGTCATGCCCTTTGGCCTAAAGAATGCCGGTGCTATATATCAACGGGCTATGAGTGTCATCTTCAGTTATCATTTGCGCAAGACAGTGGAGTGTTATGTTGACGATATCGCCATCAAGAGCCGCTCACTGACACTTACATGATTTGCGAACAGTGTTCGACCTCATGCGAGCGCATAACCTGAAGATGAATCCCATAAAGTCTTTCCTGGGGGTGTCCAGCGGAAAGTTCTTGGGCTTTGTCATTTCTTCCCGGGGCATTCACATAGATCACGACAAAACAAAAGCAATCTTGGAGATGAGTCCACCAAGGAACCTCCGCGAACTTCGTGGCCTTCAGGGAAGACTAGCCTATATCAGGAGGTTTATATCTAACCTCTCAGGACGATGTCAACCCTTCACTCAACTCATGAGGAAAGGTGTCTCTTTCGTATGGAACAAGGAATGTCAGCGTGCCTTCGATGATATTAAGGAGTACCTGACGAATCCGCCGGTTCTGGTAGCCCCGGTCGTCGGAAAGCCCTTCCTGCTCTATGTACGGGCAATGGAACGCTCCCTCGGTGCTTTTCTAGTACAGAATAATGATGCGGGACATGAACAAGCCATTTACTATCTCAGCCGGATGATGGTAGGACCAGAACATAGGTACACCGCCGTGGAGAAGGAGTGTCTTGCCCTAGAGTTCGCCATTCAGAAAACATGACACTATGTGACAAGGCAGACTATCCATGTTGTTTCACGAGTTAATCCTCTTAGGGTTCTCATGATCAAGCCAGGCGTACTCAGTTCTCGTCCAGCCACCTGGGCGATACTATTATCCCAATACGACATGGTTTTTGTTCCGCAGAAGGCTATCAAAGGTCAAGCCCTGGCTGACTTCTTAGCAGCCCATCCAGGCTAAAAAGCCAAATCTATGAAGAAATTACCGATGAAGTTGTCGCCTCGAACATGACTTCGTATGACGCCATTTGGCAAATGTTCTTTGACGGTGCTTCAAGAACAGGGCCACAAGGTGATATCGTTGCCCGGAGTCGGAGTAGTATTAATTTCCTCCTCTTGGTTGGTGGTCAATCGGGCATATTCTATTACAGAACCCTATTCAAACAACGTAGACGAATATAACGCTCTAGTCATCGGACTCCAACTTGCAAAAGAAGTGGGGATCAGGTACCTAGAAGCATACGGTGACTCGTAGTTAGTTGTTAACCAGATCCGAGGTTCATACGAGGTTCGCAATGAGGACCTGATTTTCTATTATCAAACAGCAATTGCCATCATTATGACCTTAGAAGGGTTCTTTATAGAGCATGTTCCTAGGCTCGAAAATATCGAAGCCGATGCCCTAGCAGGTCTCGCCGCTTCATTGGCACTTCCAAATAACACTCATCATCTAGTCGACATAATAGGCCATGAACTGGTCTGTCCCAGGAATAATCTTCAACTGGGTATGAGTTACTTCGCACAGATAACCAACAACATACAAGACTGGAGACGCCCGCTCGTCGACTTTGCAGTCTATGGGATTCTGTCGGAGAATGTGAAGGAAGCAACTTCAATCAGAAGACGCTCCCTCAGATTCTTCTATGATATGGAGACGAAAATGCTATATCGATGATCCTACGATGGGCTGCTATTAAGATGCCTGTCAAATGCAGAAGCCAAAGAAGCCTTACGTGAAGCTCATGACGGCACTTGTGGGGCTTACCAACCTGACCCGAAATTGCAAGATCGTCTTTGCCGGATGGATTATTACTGGCCCACAATGGTAGCAGATGCAGTTGATTATGCAAAGAAGTACAACGCTTGCCAGATCCACGCAGATTTTATACATCTACCGTCTGAATTCTTGCATCCGATAGTAGCCTCTTGGCCATTTGAAGCATGGTGAATGGACATTATTGGGCCAATCACCCCGCCATCGTCTAGAGGACATCGGTTCATACTTATAATCACCGATTACTTCTCCAAATGGGCGAAAGCTGTTCCGCTGGCATTGGTTAAGACATCGAACGTGATTAGCTTCATAAAACATCACGTCATCTACCGTTTTGGATTGCCCCAGAGGATTATTCATGACAATGGTCCGCAGTTCGTAAGCCATGCTTTCTATCGATTTTGTGACAAGAATCGGATTCAGAACATGGCCTCGACAACATATAACCCATAGGCTAACGGTCCTGGCTGAAGCTTTCAACAAAACCATAATCAAGCTCCTCAAAAAGTTCGTGTCTGCAAACAAACGCGACTGGAATGAAAAGCTTGGTGAGTGCTTATGGGTGTATCGTACCATAATTTGGACGGCTACAGGAAATACACCGTTCTTCTTGGTTTACGGGAGTGAGGCAGTCCTCCCATTGGAGACTCAGATCCCCTCACTTCGAGTGGCCCTTACTTACCGGTTAACGTCGAACGATAACTACCGCCGACGGCTACAAGAGTTGGAAGCACTAGATGAGAAGCGTTTACAAGCTCAACAAAGAATAGAGCTCTACCAAGCGTGCATCTCTCGGGCTTTCAACAAGAAAGTCAAACAGACGATATTCCAAGTCGGTGATCTTATCTTGGCCATTCGCAGACCAATGGTCTTGACCGACAAGACCCCCGACAAATTCCAGCCTAAATGGGAGGTTCTGTTCATCATCGAGACTGTATTCTCCAACGGCGCGTACCGTCTCGCAAAACAAAATAGAGACTTGCTCATGATGCCCATCAACGACAAGTTCCTCAAGAAATATTATGTCTAAATGACATCTTTCAACCATCTCTCAGATTGTGAGTTATGTACCCTCTGGTATCGCTGAACTTACACTCTGACCTCAAATCTCCCAGATTGTTGAGTTATGTACCCTCAGGTACTATTGAACATACTCTCTGACTGCTTCGAATGGATTCATATCTCTTCTCCTAGTCATATCTATGAACTTCCACATTAAATGCTTTTCTCCACCATAGTTTGTCTCAAAATCTATTACCCATACCACCAGTGCGCAGAAGGGTAGTAGGTCCATCAAACTTGTCCTAAATCTATTACTGTACCATCAGTGCACAAAAAGGGTAATAGGTCCACAAAATTTCCCAACGAAAAAAACAACCACGTCCATATTACCTCTGAGTTATTTTTCCATCCATCACAAACAAATCACCCAATGCATAGAACTTTCACGTTGATGGCACCTCTGAGTTGTTCTGTGTACCCCTATTATGCCTACTCCTACCATGTCCTCATTACCTCTGAGTAGGAAGGCTCTGTTTTGACCCATATTTACCACGTCCTCATTACCTCTAAGTAAATATGTGGGTTTCCTCTACACTTATTATCAGTACTCGCATTGCCAGTACACAAAAAGGGTAATAAGTCCACAAAAGTTATCCTAATCTATTATTTGCACCATCGGTGCACCAAAGAGTAGTAGGTCCACAAAATATCATTTAAATCTATTTGCTCGCATTTCCAGATGCACAAAAGGGCAATAGGTCCACAAAATTCCCCAGTGGGACGTCCTTTATCAAAAACACAAATGCTGTATTAGGCCCTCTAGTACAAGCACCACCAAATACCGCAAAAAAATGGAGTGAACATACTCTGCTTATTCAAAATCAGTTACATTCATAGGACTACATCGATAGCAGAAAACAAAGAAAGGAAAATCTGGCAATACATAGTTTGGTTTGACAGCACTTGTCTTCAAGCAGTTTCGTGCCCTCGAAGGAAGTCATGTTTTACTGCTGAGAAGCAAACAAAGCTGTTGAATCCCCAAGGAGCTGCTTGGAGGAGGGCAAATATAGCATGCTATCCTCCCCTCCGTATTGCGGATGCCTTGCCCTGCTCCCCCGAAGGACCATACCTTCAAAACATCATCCCTAATGGTGGTTTCACCTACTTGGAGAGCCGTGAAGGCAGGATGTTCATAACGACGCCTGACCATCGTCCAACTCTTCGAGGTATAAAGGCCCTTCCTACCACCTGGGGAAAACTCTTCCGAAGCATGAAGAGTCCTGAGTTGTTTGATGTGTATGCCAAAAAGGCGTGGGAAAACTCTTCCAAAGCATAAGGAGTTTTGAGCTGTTTGATGTAGGCGTCAGAATGGTGTATTTTCACTCTATCGTCGACACCGGTCCTGGAGAAATTTGCTAGCCAGATCCCTATAAAACATGGAAAAAATGGGGGGCATAGCACCAAAAAGAAAACAAAACAACAATTTCTGTTATGCAGCCTAGCCAGTTATGCGGCCTAGCCAAACAGAACTATGCGGCCCAAAGTCATAAGGCCGACTTCATGAAGTACTCCTGCAGCTCAGTCATGAAGCACTTATACGGCTCAGTCATGAATACTCATACGACCCAGTCATAAGGTACTCATACGGCTCCGTCATGAGGCCATTATGCAGCCCAGTCATACAGTACTCATGCGGCCCAATCATAAAAGTACTCATGCGGCTCAATCATGAGGCACTTATGCGGCTCAGACATGAAGTGTTCATGTGGATCAATCTTAAAGCACTTATGCGGTTCAAGTTCGAATGAGCAGCGGTTATGCGACCTAGCCCATGCGGCCCTATCAGAACACATGCGATCTAGATGAGATAGGGCGAGCATCGACCAGGCTTAAAGTACAGAGGAAGTATATGACAGGCCCATGCATAAAATATGCGACATGGCTATTCAAAATTTCAGTCGTCGTCTTCCCACCGTCCTTACTCTTGAGAGGGGGTTGCACGTTGGGATGAATGGAAGGAGCGTCTGCTGCTCTCGACGGAGAGGCAAGTCCCATCCCTTTGGCCGCCACACCAGTCGACTTGGAAGCCTTTGTAGCCATAGCAAAAAGTATGATGAAGTCGAAGGAGAAGAAGGAAAATCTCTCTCCGAATGACCCCTATTTATAGAGTTGCTGAAAAGTTCTTCTTCGGTTCTCGAGATCATTTCAGATAATGACGACGTTTGTGGACTTCATCCTAAAATAACCGTCGAGCGCCCCTTCGATTCTCGATATCATTAAAGATAATATTGACGTTTGGGGACTTTATCCCTAGTAACTGTCGGCTTTATCTCGAAAAGAGATCCACAACCGAATAGAAGAAATTAAATGCAGCGGTGACAGCTGGCAGGCTGATGGGGTTTCCCTGCGGCTCGAGATCTCTCTGCGGAACGAAAAATTCCCTGCGACTTGAAGACTCCCTGCGGCTTGACATATCCATGCATCTTATTCAAAGTATTCCAAATTTGTAATTTAAAAACTTTGAAGGGGGTCTTGTAGAAGCATAGAAAATATGGGGTTCATGCGGATCACAGTTTGCCGCATATACCTTGGACCAAACAGGTCGCATAAAGAAGGCCGCATGACAGATCCAATACCTTATACGGCCCGTCGACAACCAGCTGTAGAAGAAAGACATGTGATAAAGCTGACAAGTTCTGTCAAAACTGACAAAAATGACAGCTCTGACACTTTAACAAAAAGATAAGACGTGAGACGTCACCAAAAGCAGAGTTCATACGCTTTCATGCGGCCAGAAAGAGTGTCACCAAAGCCGCATGAAACTTATGCGGCTCAAACATATGCGGCCCCAAATTCCCCGAACTTCATGCGGCCAAGGGTGACTGTGATCCAAGTCGCATGAGCATTATGCGGCCAAAATACAGAATATGCGGCTTTAATCCTCAAGCTATGTCTGGGCTAAGGAAGTCTGTGACTTAAGCTGCATGAGTCTCATACGGCCCCTGTAACGCCCAACCAAATACTGGAGAGCAGGGGCGTACATAGCCAGCTATGTATAATGAAGTGCAACCCACCTCGCTATACGGTCACGGCTGTCTAGATACATGAGGGTTTAACTACAAGCCAACAGTCTTCTATGGTCATGAACAAGCCTATTGCCTCAATCTCAAGCAAGCAATAATAGTTACAAGATGTCAGAGCACCAAATATATAATAGCAAGGCGTCCATACATTACATATTATGATCATGAAGCTAGTCGTACAAAAGGTCAAGACTAGCAAGAGTTCAGTCATACATGATCAACCCTAGGATCTGTCAATCATGTTATAGCCTGTAGGCAGACAGTAAATAAAGGTGCAATATGAGCTAACACGTGATCGTCGGCTAAACGCCTCAAAACAATAATTTTTACAATAAAGTGGGAGGACAAAAAGAAATCCACTCGTTGCCAGGGTTACGCCTGGTAGTCACCATCTAGCTGGAAAACAGGTGGATCCTCTGGTGCTGCTCCGATATCTGGCCACACAAAATCAGCTGGGTCATATCCAGAAAGAGCAAGTGCCACAAAGGAGGCTTCACTTAGGAACTAAAACCAGCATATCACAATAGAATATTAAAGGTAATAAATAAGGAACTGATAATAATAGAGATAACAACAGTAAACTGAGTACAAGGAAACCATTCAAGTAGCCAGGTCACAACCCTTAAACTAAATAAAACCGGGGTTGCAGTCCTTCACCTGAATAGAAACCCGTCTCAAATACTATTGGTACAGTGAAGACAATAAATAAAAAGAGGACATAGAACTGCTCCGGGAGCCAGGTTACAACCCTTAAACCAAACAAGACCGGGGTTGTAACCCTTCGCCTGAACAGAACTGGACCCCTGATCTTTATTGCTAAGGCCAGTATAAATAATCATGGTATTAAGGTAAGGTAAAACATGACGAACATGGCATGGTTGCAATAAAATAATAAACGAAGAGAGGACACAGAACTCCTCCGGGAGCCAGGTTACAACCCTTAAACCAAACAAGGACCGGGGTTGTAACCCTTCGCCTGAACAGAACTGGACCCCTATCGTTATTGTTAAGGCAAGCATCAATAATCATGTCATGTCACAATCTTGCACATGATCAGAATAAGACGAAGCTGGAATAAACTCCATCCAATCAATCACGGCCAATCAAGAGTATGGCTTGATACTTTTAAACTAGGGTTATCACAGGCCTAGTTACTAGCAAGATGCAAAAGATTATCCCAACAGCCACAAGCCCTGCAGACCATCCGGTTATCCAGGTCGAATGTCCGTTTATGAAGAATGCAACACGTGACTGTGTGCTGGAAATGTGCCCTACTCGTCGGTAGGCAACAAGTCCACTTAATGCGCCCAGATAACGGGATTGTGTAGCTGGGAATCTCTTCATGTCTACTGAATTATTCTAGTTTATTAGCCTTAGTCAATTACTGTAGGTATCCCTGACCGTGGTACTCAGGGATCCCTATCCTAGACATGATGCAAGACAGTACTAGTTTATTTGTACAAACGCAATCGCCCACGGTGTCTAGGTCATTCATACTTGTCATGTCAGGCTAGCTGTCATGACAGCATGTCATGATATATCATGTCAGTTTGCTTGTCGAGAGTGTGCCACAGCGGGCCACTATCGTGTTCAGAAATATGCCAGAATTTATATGACATAAACATAATGTGATATTTCAGTTTAATAATACTAATAATAATAATAATAAATAATAATAAAGGACAAGACTTGAGGAGGGAGCCATGAGGCAGAAAGCATGCGCGCTTATGCGGCTGGGAATCAAGAGAAGTTCATGCGGCCACGGAAATTCATGTGGCTACGGAACTTCATGCGCCACAAAATTTCATGCGGCCACGAAATTCATGCGGCTACGGAAATTCATACGGCCACGGAAATTTATGCCGCTACGGAACTTCATGCGGTCACGGAAATTCATGCGGCTACGGAACTTCATGCAGCTACGGAACTTCATGTGGCTGTGCAAGATCATGTGGCTACGGAACTTCATGCAACTGCGGAAGTTCATGCGGCTACGGAACTTCATGCAGCATGGAAGTTCATGCGGCTACGAAACTTCATGCGGCTGCAAAAGTTCATGCGGCTGCGGAAGTTCATGCGGCTACGGAAGTTCATGCGGCTGCGAAAGTTCATGCGGCTACGGAACTTCATGCGGCCACGAAAATTCATGCGTCTACGGAACTTCATGCGGCTGCGGAACTTCATGCGGCTACGGAAGTTCATACGGCTACGGAAATTCATGCGGCCACGGAAGTTCATGCGGCTGCGGAAGTTCATGCGGCTACGGAAGTTCATGCGACTACGGAACTTCATGAGGCTGCGGAAGTTCATACGGCTACGGAAGTTATGTGGCTATGGAACTATTCTTCTTCTCTATTATTCCGAGAAGAAGAACCATGCAAGCCATGGCTTCCAAGCTTCATAAAACCTTCATCTAGAGTCCAAAACCGAACTTCCATAGATCAAAATGGGGCAGAATGAAATTTCTACAACATGAACCATCAAAACTTAAAAATAACAATGTTAAGTAGATCAAAACCAAGAAATCTGAAAATACTATAAACTTAGATCTACACAAATTGAGCCATGGAAATTCAGAAATGCTAAGTACTAAAGTGTGATAGAATCTCGAGAGGAAGAGAATGGAACAATAAAAACGAAGTTCCTTCATGAAGCAAGCTACCTTGCCTAAACTCTCTCTCTCTCTTTCTTCTGGTGGTTGAAGAAGTAATGGTGGAGAAGAAGAAGTAAATAAAGAGAGAGAATGAGGGAATGGGTTAATAAAGGATGATGTGGTGGTAGGTAAGGGTTCTTCCCTTGGTTCATGATGAACCAAGGCAACCCAAGCCTAGCTGAACCAACCCAAAATAGACCAAGCCATGTAATGCCAAGATAAGCCAAGCAAGAAATCATGCAATACAAGATAAAATACGTAATACGAACTATAGGCGTTACAACTCTACCCACCTTAAAAGAATTCCGTCCTTGAAATTTAATTAAGAGGCTAGAGGGACAAGAACAAGCTATTATTCACAGGCAAGCTATACTAATCAAGCAATCAAGTATGCAAGCAAGGAATCGAAGGCATGAGGCATAAGAAAGATATTATACATCACGAGTCAAACAGGTCGGGATATCGCGATCAGATGTCATCCTCACACTCCCACATTGACTCACCCAAAGAGTGATGACCCCAAGCAATTCGGACTAACTTGATAGTCTTGTTCTTGAGTGTCTTCTCTCTTCGGTCCAATATAGACACGGGCCTCTCCTCATACGAAAGGTTGGTACCAACAACCAATTCTGAATTATCCAGGATGTGGCTCGGGTCCGGGATATACCATCGTAGTTGGGATACATAGAACATATTATGCACCTCACGTAGCAACGGCGGAAGAGCGAGACGATAGGATACATCTCCTACTCGCTCCAGAATATCGAACGGTCCTATATACCTAGGACTAAGCTTTCCCCGTATGCCGAAATGAATGATGCCACGGTTAGGCAAATCCTCAGGAATACATGGTCACCGACCGAGAATTCAAGGGGTCGCCAATGAGAGTCGGCCCAATGACGCTGGCGATCTTGGGCAACTCGAAGATAGTCTCTGACTCTCCTGACCACCTCAACGGTCTGAGCAATAATTTCTGGACCGACCATCTGTCTCTCTCCGACATCGTCCCATGCTAGCGGGGATCAGCACTTCCTACCATACAGTGCCTCGAACGGTGCCATCTGGATAATAGCTTGGAAACTGTTGTTGTACGAGAACTCTACCAGGTGCAGGTGATCTTCCCACGATCCACCGAAGTCGAGCGTACAAGATCTCAACATGTCTTCCAAGGTTCGTATGGTACGCTCTGACTGACCATCTGTCTGCGGATGATAAGCTGAGCTGAACTGGAGGCGAGTTCCCAAACTCTCTTGCAGGCTACGCCAAAAGCCGTGCAATGTGATACTCTGTCGGAGATACATCTCCGCTAGCTGAGCCGTCGACTGACCAACTCTGAACGGGGGAAAGTGAGCCACCTTTGTGAGCCTGTCTATGACAACCCAAATAGCGTCTCTGCTAGCCGGGGATCTAGGCAATCCAGTCACAAAATCCATGGTTATATGCTCCCACTTCCATTCTGGAATTGACAAGGGCTGAAGTAGTCCAGCTGGCCTCTGATGTTCACCTTTAACTTGTTGGCAAACCAAACATCGAGGGACAAACCGGGCTATCTCCCTCTTCATGCCATTCCACTAAAAGTGCTGACGAATATCATGGTACATCTTCGTACCGCCGGGATGAATAGAATACTGCGAACTGTGAGCCTCTGTCATGATCTCATTTCTGATATCTCCACTGGGTACACAAAGATGCTTCCCATGTCGAAGTGTACTGTCTTCATGGATACATAACTCTGATTTTCGTCCTGCCTCACACTCTGCTCTGAGTCGCTGAAGCTTAGAATCTGCTGACTGCGCCATCCGGATCCTCTCGACTATAGTGGACTGAACTTGCATGCTGGCCATCAATGCCACACTGGAAGGGAGGACAACTTCTATACCCATCTTCTGAAGATCGGCTAACAGCTCTGGTTGCGCTGTTAGGAAATAAACTCCGGCTCTCCTGCTCAATGCATCTGCAACAACGTTGGCCTTCCCAGGATGATACTGCAGGTTGACATCATAATCCACAAGTAGCTCTAGCCACCTCCTCTGACGCATGTTAAGATCCTTCTGGGTGAAAACATACTTCAGGCTCTTGTGGTCGGTGACAATCTCCATCCTATCTTCGTACAAGTAGTGCCTCCACAACTTAAGCGCAAACACTACTGCTGGCAGCTCCAAGTCATGGGTTGGGTAATCTTTTCATGATCACGAAGTTGACGTGACGCATAAGCTATTACCTTCCCATGCTGCATCAGAACACATCCTAAGCCTCTGCCTGAAGCATCACAATACACCGAGAATCCTCCGGTTCCATCTGGAAGTGTGAGAATGGGTGCCGTCATCAAGCCTCGCTTCAACTTCTCAAAAGAATCCTGGCACTGCTTTCCAAGCAAACTGCACATCCTTGCGGGTCAACTGGGTCAATGGCGCTGAGATCCGAGCAAAGTCTGAAACAAATCGCCGGTAGTAACCGGCCAATCCAAGAAAACTACGGACTTCTGTAATTGTGCTGGGCACTGGCCACGACTCAATAGCCACGATCTTCTGGGGATCCACTTCTACTCTCTCTGGTGATGATATGACCCAAGTACGAATTGCGATCGAGCCAGAACTCGCATTTACTAAACTTGGCATACAACTGGTGCTCTCGAGAATCTGGAGGACAACTCAGAGATGCTGCTCATGCTCCGCTTCACTCTTGCTGTAGACCAGGATGTCATCTAGGAACACAATCACGAACTGATCCAAATAAGGCATGAAGATGCGATTCATGAGGTCCATGAATACAGCCGGCGCATTGGTTGCTCCAAATGGCATCACAAGGAACTCCCAATGCCCATACCTAGATCTGAAAGCTGTCTTCGGGATGTCCTGCTCTCTGACTCTGATCTGATGGTATCCTGACCGCAAGTCGATCTTCGAGAATACTGTTGCCCCCTTGAGTTGAACAAACAAGTCATCTATCCTCGGGAGAGGGTATCTGTTCTTGATTGTCACTGAGTTCAAGGTACGATAATCTACACATAATCCGGACGTACCATCCTTCTTTTTCACAAGAAGCATCGGGACTCCCCAAGGCGATCCACTAGCACGAATGAATCCCTTGGTTCTAAGTTCTTCAATCATCTTGTACAATATCTCTAGCTCTGACGGCGCCATCCTGTAGA
Organism: Iris pallida; assembly: GCA_029216955.1. NCBI lineage: Eukaryota > Viridiplantae > Streptophyta > Magnoliopsida > Asparagales > Iridaceae > Iris > Iris pallida. The sequence goes on along the minus strand of JANAVB010031617.1, from coordinate 3,630,951 downwards.
CTCTCTCTGACACTGGGGCTGTCCCAGGAATCAAGTCGATGGTGAACTTGATCTCCCACTCTGGCGGCATCCCTAGAAGCTCTTCTGGGAAAACATCTGGAAACTCTTCAACTATCCGGGATAACTGCATTGCTGCTACTGCCATCCGCAACACTGGAGGGGAAGGTTCAACTTCGCCTCGCGAGAAGGAAAACTCTGGCTCGTCTGGAATGCTAAAAATAACCCTGTCAATGTGGCAGTCTATCTTAGCATGCTGGTCCCTCAACCAATCCATTCCTAAGACCACATCATAATCGGCCATCGGAAACTCTATCAATCTAGCAGGGAACTCTCTACCGCTAACTACGATCCGACACGAGGAAAACACCTATCTACTCCCACAAGTCCATTACCAGTAAGTATATTGAGCCTCACTGATAATGACCCGGGCTCCAATCCTATCCGTGTCGCGAATCGTGCAGACATAAATGAATGCGAGGCACCAGAATCAAATAATACTGAAGCTGGAAAGGTGTTGACGAGAATAGTACCTGCCACTACCTCACCTGGTGCTATTCCTTCTTCTCCCATGGTCAAAGCCAGCACTTGACCATGTCCTCTGGGTGCGGGTCCCCTATGCTGAAAATTCCTCTACACTGCTCTGGATCAGGGCTTGGGCTTGGGCATACTGCTGCGGTCTCTGCTGCTGGAATGCCTGGGCCTGCATCGGCAATGGCCTCGGGAACGGGTACTGCAGCTGCTGCTGCTGGACTGGTGCTAGTCCTCTAACTGAAGGACTAGAGAAGGCCGATGAACTCCCCCTGTTCGGGTAGTTCCTAACCCTGTGGTCCGGGGCACCACAAACCAAGCACAAACCCAGTGCTCTGCGACACTCTGATACCACATGCCCTGGCTTCAACGCAGTGTGAACATCCCACTGCGGAAGACTGCTTCTGCTTCTGCTGCTGAGGGTGTGTCGGGGTGGAATGCTGAACCGACGTCACTGAGGCCGCCCGCCTCGGAGCTCCAATGGTCAAAGCCCTGGCTGCGGGGGCTGGTGCTAATGACAGATTAATCTGGCTATGGGATCGCTTTCGACCTCCGGTCCTATCCACGATCCTCTGGGAGGTATATTCATGCCTCCGGGCTGCCCTCAGTACTGCATCAAAGGTCTGATGCTCAAACTGCTCCACCGCCAACAAAATCTCTAGGTGGAGCCCCTGCTAGAACCGCTGGGCTCTATCGAACTCGGTCGCCACCAAGGTAGGAGCAAACCGACTAAGCCTGGAGAACTCGACCGCATATCCATCGACCGTCCTGTCCATCTGTTTCAGATTGGTGAACCTCGTCTGTAGATCATACCGAGCTACAGCATCAAAATACTTAGTCTGGAATCTCTCCCTGAATACTGCCCACGCAATAGGGGCCACTAATCCAATGGCCTGCGCCGCCCACCAGCTGCGGGCAAGATCAAATAGCTGTAGGCGCACCACGGCCACCTTCTCGTTCTCTAGAGTCCTGGCTGCTTCTAGAATCACCTCTGTGTCCTGAAGCCATGCATCTGCAGTGATCGCATCTTCACTGCCGTCGAAGAAGGGAGGGTTCAAGCACTTGAAGCTGTTGGCCGTGCTATTACCCTGATGACCTCCTCTGGTCAAAGCGTCTGCCACCGCTTGGTACAAGACATCTCCTCGACGATCCTGGGAGGCTAATAGTGACCTGATGAGACCCACCAAAGTGCCATCATCAGGCTCTGCAGGCTGGACGGGCTGAACTGGTGGCTCTCCTCCAGTAGGCATGACTCTGGAGGCTACTCCTGAATGCTGGGCTTGATTTCCAGGTTGCTACTGGTCCGCGGGAGGTACTCTGCCTTGCTGATCGGCAGGTCCAGGAACAATGCCGCTGAAGAAGACGACATAGGGAACAATAAGGAAGGACCAGGACAGATCAACGATACAAGCATGTGATCAGGTCAAGATTACAGGGATTCAGAAGATACGAGCAGAGATCAAGGGCGAGTAGTGATTGAGACATCTATTCGGTAAACCCTCACATATCTTGATTTACAAGACCTGCATGGGCCACCACTTAAACCATGTAACGCCCCAGAACCAGAATACTGGAGAGCGAGGACGTACATAGCCAACTATGTATATTGAAGTGCAACCCACCTCGCTATACGGTCACGGCTGTCTAGATACATGAGGGTTTAACTACAAGCCAACAGTCTCCTATGGTCATGAACAAGCCTAGTGTCTCAATCTCAAGCAAGCAATAATAGTTACAAGATGTCAGAGCACCAAATATATAATAGCAAGGCGTCCCATAAATTACATATTGGATGATCATAAGCTAGTCGTACAAAATGTCAAGACTAGCAAGAGTTCAGTCATACATAATCAACCCTAGGATCTGTCAATCATGTTACAGCCCGTAGGCAAACAGTAAATAAAGATGCAATACGAGCTAACACGTGTTCGCCGGCTAAACGCCTCAAAAGAATAATTTTTTCAATAAAGTGAGAGGACAAAAAGAAACCCACTTGTTGCCAGGGTTACGCCTGGTGGTCACTATCTGGCTGGAAAACAGGTGGATCCTCTGGTGCTACTCCGATATCTGGCCACACAAAACCAGCTGGGTCAGACCCAGAAAGAGCAAGTGCCACAAAGGAGGCTTCACTTAGGAACTAAAACCAGCATATCACAATAGACTATTAAAGGTAATAAATAAGGAACTGATAATAATAGAGATAACAACAGTAAACTGAGTACGAGGAAACCATTCAAGTAGCCAGGTCACAATCCTTAAACCGAACAAGGACCGAGGTTGCAGCCCTTCACCTGAATAGAAACCCGTCTCAAATACTATTGATACAGTGAAGACAATAAATGAAGAGAGGACACAGAACTGCTCCGGGAGCCAGGTTACAACCCTTAAACCAAACAAGGACCGGGGTTGTAACCCTTCGCCTGAACAGAACTGGACCCCTGATCTTTATTGCTAAGGCCAGTATAAATAATCATAGTATTAAGTAGGTAAACATGACAAACATGGCATGGGTTGCAATAAAACAATAAACGAATAGAACACAGAACTGCTCCGGGAGCCTGGTTACAACCCTTAAACCAAACAAGACCGGGTTGTAACATTTCGCTGAACAGAATTGACCTCCGACCGTTATTGTTAAGGCAAGCATCAATAATCATGTCATGTCACAGTCTTGCACAGATCAGGATAAGACGAAGCTGAATAAACTCCATCCAATCAATCAACGGCCAATCAAGAGTACGGCTTGATACTTTTACTAACTAGGGTTATCACAGGCCTATTACTAGCAAGATGCAATGAGATTATCCCAACAGCCATAAGTCCTGCAGACCATCCGGTTATGCAGTCGAATGTCCGTTTATGAAGATGCAACACGTGACTGTGTGTTGAAATGTACCCTACTCGTCGGTAGGCTACAAGTCCACTTAATGCGCCCAGATAACGGGATTGCCTGTAGCTGGGAATCTCTTCATGTCTACTGAATTTCTAGTTTATTAGCCTTAGTCAATTACTGTAGGTATCCCTGACCGTGGTATCAGGATCCCTATCCTAGACATGATGCAAGACAGTACCAGTTTATTTGTACAAACGCAATCGCCCACGGTGTCCAGTCATTCATACTTGTCATGTCAGGCTAGCTGTCGTAACAGCATGTCATGATATATCATGTCAGTTTGCTTGTCGAGAGTGTGCCACGGCGGGCCACTATCGTGTTCAGGAAATATGCCAGAATTTATATTACATAAACATAATATGACATTTCAGTTTAATATACTAATATTAATAATATAATAATAATAGAGGACAAGACTTTAGGAGGAGCCATGCGGCAGAAAGCATGCGCGCTTATGCGGCTGGGAATCAAGAGAAGTTCATGCGGCCACGGAAATTCATGCGGCTACGGAACTTCATGCGGCCACGGAATTTTATACGGCCACGAAAATTCATGCGACTACAGAAATTCATGCGGCCACGGAACTTCATGCGGCTACGGAACTTCATGCGGCTACGAAACTTCATGTGGCTACGTAACTTCATGCAGCTGCGGAAGTTCATGCGGCTACGGAACTTCATGCGGCTGTGGAAGTTCATGCGGCTGCAGAACTTCATGCGGCTACGGAAGTTCATGCGGCTACGAAACTTCATGCGGCCACGGAACTTCATGCGGCTGCGGACGTTCATGCGGCTGCGGAAGTTCATGCGGCTACGGAAGTTCATGCGGCTGCAGAAGTTCATGCGGCTACGGAAATTCATGCGACTACGGAAATTCATGCGGCTACGGAAGTTCATGCGGCTGCGGAAGTTCATGCGGCTACGGAAGTTCATGCGGCTACGGAACTTCATGCGGCTGCAAAACTTCATGCGGCTACTAAAGTTCATGCGGCTACGGAACTGTTCTTCTTCTCTATTATTCCAAGAAGAAGAACCATGCAAGCCATGCTTCCAAGCTTCATAAAACCTTCATCTATCTCCAAAACCGAACTTCCATAGGTCAAAATGGGCAGAATGAAATTCTCTGCAGCATGGAACCATCAAAACTTGAAAATAACAATGTTAAGTAGATCAAACCCAAAAAATCTGAAATACTATAACTTAGATCTACACAAATTGAGCTATGGAAATTCGGAAATGCTAAGTACTAAGTGTGATAGAATCTCGAGAGGAAAGAATGGAACAATAAAAACGAAGTTCCTTCATGAAGCAAGCTACACTTGCCTAAACTCTCTCTCTCTCTCTCTCCTGGTGGTTGAAGCGTATGGTGGAGAAGAAGAAGTAAATAAAGAGAGAGAATGAAGGAATGCGTTAATAAAGGATGATGGTGGTAGTAGGTAGGGTTCTCCCCTTGGTTCATGATGAACCAAGGCAACCCAAGCCTAGCCGAACCAACCCAAAATAGACTAAGCAATGTAATACCAAGATAAGCCAAGCAAGAAATCATGCAATACAAGATAAAACACGTACACGTATTTCAAAATACGTAATACGAACTATAGGCGTTACAGCCCCACATGGTCGAAAACTGAGAGATCCATGCGGCACAAAATGATTCCTACGACAGGACACGTGGCAGACTGACTAAGTCTTAACTGCCCAGATTTACAGCAACAAAATCCTAACAAATTGACAGATGGCGGCCGAAGAGCGGGTCTTCACGTGCTAATTAGCCACGTGGCCACAGGCCATCTATGCGGCTCAACACACATACCACTATATAGCAGGGTGCCACACCCCTACAAAAGGCTGGCAACCTTCAAAAGACAATTTCTTCAAGAGCTAAGGACTGCGTCAGATAGTCCAAGGAGTAAGGCAGAGTTGATAGCACTTTCCCGAGCCTCTACCGTCACCCCTAGAATCAAAACTAAACAATTGTACTTAGATTGTTTCCTAGGATTTCTTTCTAGGCTTTTCTTGTAAAAGAGAGTTTGCAATCAATTTCAGTGTTCTATAATACCTGTCTTTAATTTTTTTATGGCAAACATAGACTTGAAATAATGTGTTAGTTTGGGCCTTTAGAAAAGAGGCTTAATTTGACAACTTAGAAAGGCCCCTTAAGCAATGAAACCCTAACCAAACCCTAGCCCAACCATCATGGCCAACCACCTTGGGTTCCTAACACTATATAGGTCATCATTAGCCTCTTTCTTTCCCTCTTTCATTGAAACCCTAACCCTAATTTGTGTTCTTTAACAAATTGTCTCCATTCTCAAATCAACACCAAATTTACCCAAACCAATTGCAATCTCTTCCTCTTGAAGAGAGGAAGCCTCTATTGGCTAACTAGGATGGATTTAGAGCAATTTAGCCATTAAAGCTTGGTAGGAGATCTATTTTATGGATTTTCATTAAGATTCCAACTCCCAATTGGTAAGAGCCTCTAAACCCTTCAAATTTCTATTTTTTTCATAGATAAACTCATTTACGGTACCCCCTATCATTAGGTAGAGTTTGGTTCGAATTCGAATCCATGTAGGGTGCGTATCGTAAGAGTATCCGATACGTATCTCAAGTGTTCGATGAAATTCCCCATAAGAATGTTTTGATCTCTAATTTTTGTTATAATTATATATTTGGGTTGCTAATTACTTGCATAATACATATGTATTTCTTTGGGGTGAATTCGAGGTGGTTTGATAGGTTTATTTGGACACGGGGAGGCTCAACAAGGGTTTGGCCATTAACAGTAG
>JANAVB010031617.1:3594739-3619739 GCA_029216955.1 Iris pallida | reverse complement strand
AATCTGGGGATATCTACTAGGCTGTTTAGATTTCTGCTGAGAGCTTCGGCCGCAATGATGAAGATGGTTGCTGAAAGAGGATCTCCCTGTCTGACCCCTCGGCTCACTTTGAAGAATCCAACTGCCTGTCCGTTGATGATAGTGGAGAACCAAGAATTGTTGATGGATCTGAAGAGGACGTCTATCCACGATTCTGAGAAACCGAAGGCCCTGAGCACCCAAATCATGAATTGCCAGTCCATTCAGTCGTAAGATTTTTACATGTCCAGTTTGATGGCCACGTTCCCTCCTATTGATGGCCACGTTCCCTCCTATTGTGGGGACTTAAAGCACGTGATATCTCTTGGGCCAGAAGGATGTTATCTGTGATGTTACGTCCTTGGACGAAACCACTTTGTTCTTCTGAGATAATCTTGGGAAGGAGCGTGGACATGCGAGTCGCGATTATCTTGCAAATTATTTTGTTGGTGAAGGTGCATAGACTGATAGGGCGAAAATCCTTGAAAGTCTCCGAGTTGTCTTTCTTGGGGACGAGAATTAAGTTAGCGCAAGAGATGGACTTGGGGTATCTAGCTCCCTGAAAGAAGGCGATAGTCGCTTCAAGGAAGTCGTGGGCGATGATGTCCCAGCAGGTACAGAAGAATACCCCGGAGAAACCGTCGGGACCGGGTGCGCTGTGCTCGTTTAGAGCCCACACCGCCGCCTTGACTTCTTCAGCTGTTGGGGGGATCTCGAGCTATTCGTTCTCTCTGTTGCTGATAATGTTGGGGATCTTGGACAAGAGATCACCGTCTTTCTAGATGGGGTCTTTGGTGAATAATCTGGTGTAGAAATCGGCGGCAGCCTCTTGAATGCTCCTTTGATCTGTCAGGAGGAGGCCATTGTCGTCTGAAATTTGGTGCAGTTTCAGTTGTTGTCTCCGACCTCTAACGCAGGAGTGAAAGAAACCGAATTTCTGTCTCCCTCTGTGTCCCATGCCAACATGGTTTTCTACTTCCAGAATTCTGTTTCAACCTTCATGCGGGATTTGAGGATAGCTTTGGTAAGGTTAAGCATAGCACGGGACTCCTGCATTCTATTTGAGGTGAATATAATCTCCGTCCTGGTCACATCATCTTCCGCTTTCTTGATCTCCTGAAAAATGTTGCCAAAAGCATTTTTGCTCCAGATCGCTAGCGCTCTCTTGGTAGCTTTGAGCTTGGCAGCAACCCGAATAAGTAGGTATGGTTCAGTGGACGCGGCCCAAGTGGTCGCAACGATGTTTCTGAATTGCGGATGGAAACTCCAGAAGTCCTGGAACCGAAACGCTTTCTTGATCGGGTTGGGGTTGCTGCTAATGGTTAAAAGGAGGGGAGAGTGATCCGATTCTGTGGTGTTGAGGTAGGATAGGTTGGAGATAAGGCCCATGTCGGACTAGCGATTGTTGACTAGGGCTTTGTCCAGATGCAAATACTGATATCTGGCACCTTTCTGCATGTTGCACCAAGTGAACTCGTTGCCTGCGAAAGGAAGAGTGGACATGTGAGCGTTGAATATGAAGGTGTTGAAGTCGTTCATGGCCGACTGGTTTGGGGGGCGGCCACCCGACTTCTCTACTCTTCAAGAAATAGTGTTGACGTCTCCGACACATATCCACGACAGGTTGTTGTGGAGATGGTGAGTGTCCGACAGAGTATCCCAAAGCGCCTTGCGCTCGAGAATGTCACAACTGCCGTGCATGACAGATAACAGGGAACGACACTGGAGAGTAGGGTGCTCAACCCAACAAGAGAGAGCCGGTCTAGAGTCTTGGATGGAGCCAAAATTGATGTTGGGGCCGAAGAATATCCAGATGTCGTTGCACCCTGCTACCGCGGCCGGGAAGCCGAGAGTGAGTTTGAGGGATTTGAGTTTTTTGAGGGATTTTTGGGTTCTATGATGACTAATATGTTCTATGTGGTGGGTAGATTTTCTTGAGGCTGATGAGTCTGTTCATGGTGGGTTTGATTGCAAGACCATTAACATTCCATGAAAGGATGTTAAGCATTGCGTTGGGTGGGGGTGGGGGGTTGTGTAGCTTCGCGGCTGATCTCGTGGTCATGGCCGTGTGCTTTTTGGCCTTTTTTTTTCTTTTTGTTGTGAGGTTTTCTGGATCCTTTTGGAGTGGCTGTAGCAAGATCTGTTGTTTCCTGGCACTGTCCGTGTGTTTTAAGCACGGAGTCTGGCTCCTAGGTGAGGGCCTCTTCCTCGAGCTGTCTTAGCGCGCATAGGGCGTTAGTGGGGTCTAAGAAACCATCATCCTTAGCTAGCTGAAGCCTGAGTCTGCACCCAAAATGGCGAGGATGGCCTCTGAAGGTGGAAAGAGTATGACCTTCTCTGATTCTGAGCGGGGGGTATCGTGCTCCTCACTTGACTGCCTCTCTGTGTCCTCGTCTGTGGGGAGCTTTTCTGAACGCTGTTCTCTATCCTCCGGGGGAGTGTCTTCTGAAAGGGTAAGATTCCCGAAAAAGTTGTGGAGGTGAATGACCTCAGGAGCGGATGACTCCAATTCTAGAGAGGTTTGGGGGTGAAACGGCACAATTTCCAGGGTGGAATGGAAAAAAAATGGGGGCTGGTAGAAGCCTCGCTGTCTGCGTTGATGTTTTGGGAGTTGGGAAGAGGTAGGATGGGGGCTGGAGGGTGACCTTGAGCCTCCTTAAAGGATGGTGTCTTGCGTGAGGGCGGCTTCTTCAGTTCCGGGTGGGCTTTGTAGCAGTACATGGTGAGGTGACCTCTCAGCTGACAATGCTTGCAGAAAATAATATTGTTGTCATACACCAGCGCCTGGATGTGTGATATACCCCCGAGTTGGAGCTCGATGTGATCTGGAGGATCTGTGGACAGAGTTCCACACATATCTTTGCGATGTTTCCTTTGGAGAGGTTTCGAGTTTCTTCGACGATGGCCACTAGGGATCCAAAGGAGCTGGCTATCCTTTTAAGTGCCGCTGGTGCAAAGCAGACTAGCGGAAGGTTGGGGAGGGTGATCCATGCCGATATTATGGTCGAGTCGACCTTCGGGTCAAAATTGGGAGTCCATTTGACGATTTTGACTCTTTGTGATCCAACATTAGTGGTGTCTATCGCCCAAACTCTGGAGTAGTCTACTATAGAGGAGAGGTGTAGGAAACAGTATTTTTGTTCCAGCGGAGCCACTTGGTAAGCCGATACAATCCCCCAGCTGGCGATGGCCTCTTGGACAATGGTGAGTTTCGGACAGCCCGCTTGGAACTTCAAGACAGGTCTTCGTGAAGCTGCTGGCGAGGGATGAGATCTCCTCTGGAGAGAAGGGAATCTGAATGTGTTGGCCGTCAGACGGGGCCTGGAACTCGACGTCACAAAGCTCCACTTCCACCAAATGGGGAATCAAGTGAGCTAAGCGGTTGGGCCTCAAGGTGTCCGCGAAAGAAACCGTCTTGGCTGGCCTAACTACCTGAGCAAGAGGGGGCACTGTAGGCTGAGCGGTGGGGGGGGGGGAGCAGAAACGAGGGGGATGGTGCTCCGGACCTGCCGCTCTCCGAACCTGGGCCCTCCGCGATGACACTGTGGGGGATGAAGGAGCTCGCGATGCTGGAGTATGGGCCCAAAGATAGAGGCGCATGGCTACCGACACTCCGATCGGTGAGGGCACGAATGGCAGAGCGGGGCCTGGGTGGAACAGAAGGAGGCGCATGGGCTGGGGGCGCATAGCCAGAGGCCTGCTGAGTGGGGGCCGAAGAAACCAGCCCCTCGGGTGTGGGCGCATATCCTACTATACGCGTGGTGGGCGCATAGCCTTGCTCGGCTGAGGCGCAAAAAGAAGGAGTGGGAGGCGCATAGCCTGCCAAATCGGATCGGCCGCTATCCCCATCACCTAGGACAGCAGGATCTAGGCCCCGATGATCGAGGGCAGGAGAACCTAGACCCGTAGGTGGGGGCGCATATCCTCCAACGAGGGAGCGTGGCGCAAAGACCTGCCAAGCTATAGCTCTTAGGGAAGGAGAAGGAGGCGCATGTCCTGCCAACAGGGAGCGGGCGCATGCCCTGTCGACAGGGACGTAGGCGCATGGCTGTCGCTCCGCGAATCCCGAAGGGGGGACCTAAGAGTTGTATCATGACCCGCACCCAGTATAGGGGCACGAAAAGTGGGTACGTCCGGCCTACGCCGCAGTGTCGGCGGTAAAACGTTGTCCTAGGTCACATACATCTAACAATTATAAGGTACCTGTATAATGTTTACGCTCCGAATGGAGGATAATATAGAAATGTACAACTCAATCACAGCTAAGGTAGAAAGTACGATAAGATAGATAAGATCTGAATTCACAATGAAATACAAATAAGAGAGAGAAAATCTAAGTGTTTAAGATAACAACTGTAGTGCGCCCGTCCCTACATCGTGCCCCGTTGTTCGTCCACGGGGTGCGCGAGAAAGGAACACTGTCGCTATCGACTCGGTCGGGACCGATAGGTCGGGATCGATCGAATCGATCGAACAGGAACGGTTGAATTAAGATCCATTCCACGTTATGGAATGGCTTCTTCGGAACCATGTCCCATATTCAGCGGGTAGCGCCTCGAGGATTGACTCTGCAGCTGAGTCGGGAGAGACCTCCCGTTGCTCTGCTTTTCACGCCGCTTGAGTTGGTTTTGGCTTTGTTTTCTGAATGCGTTTTCGTGAATGTTTTCGATGGTTTTCATGGCTTGCGTTTCGAACTTCGCATTCGTATTGAATTTCCTTGAATAATACAGTGTTCTAATCGGTTGCTTGTGCGATTTCAGGTGATCGCGTAGGCGACGTCTAGCGCGGCCAACCAGTTCCTCGCCTCAAGTAAATACTCAGGTGAGTGGCTGACCTCCTTCGTCTCGACCCTCCATTTCAAAATGTGAACTCAGGTAATGATATCGTAATTGAATGAATTGCTTAAAGAATACAAGTCCTATGGGCTAGGCAAGAAAAAGATGTGTTGCGTAGAAAAGAGATAGAATTATTACAAGCCTGCAAAACAAACAAGTAAATGAATCGATTGCGGTCTTGGACAACTTGTCGACAAGGGCGATGGTTTCTTCGAGCGGCAACCCGGGGCCACGGGACCAACTCGGCCTAGGAAGAAACAGGTTATAGCCGAGCTGGGTATGAAGCAACCGGTAAGACGGGGACTTGCATCGGAGCTCGCTACTTGCGTTGCAAGGGTCCCGTATTACCAGGCTATGTCCAAATGGCTAGTTATTGCCAGTGACCTTCACATCAAACCCTTGGTATAATTGTTAACAATGAACATGGAAGGTAATGGTAACGTCAAAATGCTTTGTATAAAATGTTTAGGGTGGCTAGAAAGATCATCAAAAAGGAAGTCATATGATTTTTTATCTATTCTTGAACCAAATGAGAGCCTGGAAATTAATTAGTCACTCGCCAGTACATGTTGATTGTACTGATCCTCGCTCTCTCCACAGGTACGATAAATCAGGAGGAGCGTGCCACGTAAAGGAAGGAAATGCTCGTGTGTTTTGAAGCTTCGTTCGTGCGGTCGAAGCTTGGATCCAATCTCTTTTGAAGACTCCACTGTTGAAAGCTAGAAGACAGATGGAGCGACTGCCCACCATCCCAGGTGGTTTTGAAATGCTGGTTGTAATCAGGAATGAATTGTATGGAATGGCTATCTCATCGGCCTTCATTTTGTAATGGAGTCAGTTTGTAAAAAGCCCGCGCGGCGTCCTTATATCGAGTCTGTAATATGATGTTCATTATCAATAAAGCTTGAGTTTTCCTTCTATATGAATTGTGTTCAATTTCTCTGCGTACTTTTATATATATATATGCTGTTGTATCGGATAACCTTATGAACCGCTTTGTGCAAGCGCAACTTAGGCTTGCACGGCATCACGCCCGGGGGACGACTATCGATTCTACCGAATCGGGGCGTGACATAATGGTATCAGAGCACGGCTTTACGTCCTTGGCCTCTAGTGTCGAGTTTCCAGTCTAAAATCGTTGGTCTCGTGTCGATGAGATATGTCGTTCCATACAAGAAAGTCCGTTATAAATTTGGTTACTAATGCATTTTACCTTCAAAATTCCAGAAGGTGCGGCGGTGAATGTGGCGAACGAAGAAAGTGCTTCGAGCGGCTCGAGTAGCTCGAGGCCCGGACCCTCTAACGATGCCATGGAACGGATGTTGCGCATGCTGGAAGCGCAACAACAACAAGCTCAGGAGAATCAACGCCTGAATAAGCAACATCGACGGGAGACTGAGGCACATCGACGGGAGGTAGAGGCACGCCAGACCCAGTTCGAGGCCCGATTCGATGCACAATTCAAGTTGCAGCAGAAGCAGCTTGATACTCTTCAGCAAATTGTTCAGACAGTGGTGGCCAACAACAACAACTCTGCGACAACTCCTGCCGTGACCGAGCCTGCGGCCAGACAAAGTGAAATCGAACCGGAGGTACCCGAGCTTATGCCTGCGGCACCGAGAAGTTCCAACTTTGACGTGTCAAAATTCACAAAGAGCTTCCGTACTTCCTTTTGCGGTACTGAAGACCCTTCGTTGGCGATCGATTGGCTGGAGGAGTTAGAGGACCGGTTCGAGCTTCTGGGTGTCGATGAGTCCAAGAAAGTCGCATGCGCTCAACTTCTACTCCGATTGAACGCGTACGACTGGTGGGCCGTGCAAAAGCGAGCAATCAGATGCGACAACGAGACGGCGACAATATCTTGGGCCATCTTCCGAGAGGCGTTCGAGATCGAGTACCTTCCCGATGCTATTCGACAAGAGAAGGAGAATGAATTCATGCAGCTAAAGCAAGGGAATATGACGGTGTGGCAGTATGCAGCAGAGTTCAACAAGTTAGCCAAGTTCGCTGGACAATACCTGCCTTCCACGGCGAGTCGTGCACGACGGTTCGAAGTGGGCCTACGACCATCTATCTTCGCCCATGTGTCTGTTCCTAAATACAAAACGATGGGGGAGTCTCTCAACCACGCCCTCCGCCTTGAAAGCCAATACCCTCCAGGTGCTGCCGGCGCTGTGCATACATCCAATCACAAACGCCCTAGCCACGTGGGAGGAAACAACGTGACCAAGCGTCCAAACAATGGGCAACAAGGCGGGTACCAAGAGCGAAACCCGTGGCCATACTGCATCCGCTGTCGCCGGAACAGTCACACTATCGTCGATTGTCGGATACCAGAGGATGGATGCTGGCACTGTGGCAAGAAGGGCCACGTTCGTTTTGATTGTCCAGCCAAAAGGCCGAACCCAATGGCGCCTCAGCAACACCGCCCAGGGAATCAAGTTCCAGCGCCTCGAGCCCAGCAACCTGCACCGCAAAATGGCCAAGACCGTCGCCCCAATGCCCAGGGCCGCATCTACGCCATGACTCGAGATGAAGTGCTGGCATCAAACACGGTCGTGACAGGTATACTTAGTTTTAATAATGTGCCTGCTCGCGTACTATTTGATTCAGGTGCTTCGCATAGTTTTATAGCGACGGACTTTGTCGCCGAGCACAAATTTCCGTTAGTATCATTAGACCTCGACCTTAGCGTGAGCACACCTTCGGGCACACCTATCCTCACTAATTCAGTCTGCACCGACGGGATTATCTGTATCGGCGGTCAAAAGATCGGTCTGGACGTGATGGTCCTAGACATGAATGACTTCGATATCATTCTTGGAATGGATTGGCTCGGGCCGTGCAACGCAACCATAGACTGCGCCAGGAAGACGGTCACTTTCCGCATACCAGGAGTGCCTGAATTCTGCTTTTCGTGTGGTGAGGCGTCGTCGACCTGCATGTTGATCTCGGCAATCTCTGCTCGGAGGATGCTGCATTCTGGGTGCGAAGGCTACTTGGCGTCCGTCCGAGACATGCGACAGGATGGTGCAAACGTAGGTCAGACCGACGTTGTGGCAGAATTCCCCGATGTGTTTCCGGACGAGCTACCCGGCATACCCCCCGACCGAGAGATCAAGTTCAGCATCGATACATTTCCCGATACTCGACCAATTTCTAAGGCCCCGTACAGAATGTCTCCTGCTGAACTGAAGGAACTCAAGGTCCATCTACAAGAGTTACTCGATAAAGGGTTTATTCGGCCTAGTGTTTCACCGTGGGGAGCGCCCGTATTGTTCGTGAAGAAGAAGGATGGGTCTATGCGTCTGTGCGTCGACTACCGAGAGCTGAATAAGGCCACCATCCGGAACAAGTACCCATTGCCCCGCATAGACGACCTATTCGATCAACTGCAAGGCGCCTCGGTATTTTCGAAGATTGATCTCCGCTCGGGCTTTCATCAACTCAAGATCAAGTCAGACGACGTGCAAAAGTCAGCCTTTCGCACCCGTTACGGCCACTACGAGTTCCTGGTGATGCCATTCGGCCTGACGAACGCCCCTGCCGCCTTTATGGATCTGATGAATCGGGTATTTCGACCCTTCCTTGATAAATTTGTGGTAGTCTTTATTGATGATATTCTCGTCTACTCGAAAGACAGGGCGCAGCATGCAGAACATCTACGGGCCGTGCTCCAGACACTTCGAGAACATGAGTTGTATGCGAAGCAGAGTAAGTGCGAATTTTGGCTAAGCAGCGTATCCTTTCTTGGTCACATTATTTCGTCCGAAGGCATTGCAGTCGACCCGAAGAAAGTGGAAGCTGTTGCTGATTGGAAGCGGCCTGCGTCTGCTAGTGAGATTCGAAGCTTTCTTGGTTTGGCGGGATACTATCGATGCTTCGTGAAAGACTTCGCGAAGATTGCATCGTCACTGACTCGCCTTACTCAGAAGGGAGTCGTGTATGAGTGGTCGGATGACTGTGAAGCTTCATTCCAGGAGCTAAAACAGCGACTAATTTCGGCACCTATACTCGCACTTCCGGATGGGCCAGAGGGTTTTCAGATATTCAGCGATGCTTCAGGCCAGGGCTTGGGATGTGTGCTCATGCAGCGAAACAAGGTGATATCCTTCGCCTCCAGACAGTTAAAGCCGCACGAGAAGAACTATCCTACGCACGACTTGGAGTTAGCAGCGATTGTGTTCGCGTTGAAATTGTGGCGTCACTATCTATATGGTGTGGCGTGTGCGATATATACCGACCACAAGAGCCTCAAGTATCTCTTCACTCAGAAGGAGTTGAACTTGCGACAGCGGCGCTGGCTCGAACTGATCAAAGACTATGACTTGACGATCGACTACACTCCGGGCAAGGGAAATGTGGTGGCGGACGCTCTGAGTCGAAAATATCTTGCCTCGCTATCCATCAACCGCAAACTGTTACAAGATTTAGAAGAAATGGGCATCGATCTCCGGGTTCGATTCAGGGATATACGGTTGGCGCAGCTACAGTTAGAGCCGAGTCTGCTGGAAAAGATCAAGACCGCTCAGAAGGATGATCCGTACCTGAAGAAAATGCGCGAGCGAATTTCAACAGGTAGTGCGACCGACTTTGCGGAAGACAAGACCGGCGTGCTGAGAATGAATGGCCGACTATGTGTTCCGGATGATTCAGAACTACGAAAGGAGATAATGTCGGAGGCCCATTATACGAAATATACATTGCATCTAGGCAATACCAAGATGTATAAGGACCTCCGCACGACCTTCTGGTGGCACGGGATGAAGAGAGATGTGGCGCTCTTCGTATCGCAATGCATGGCCTATCAGCAGGTGAAAGCTGAGCATCAACGACCGGGCGGGGAGATGCAGAACCTTGCCATTCCAGAGTGGAAATGGGATCATGTCACGATGGACTTTATTGTTGGCCTGCCGAAGACACCACGGGGGAGCGACGCTATCTGGGTCATCGTCGATCGACTAACCAAGTCAGCGCACTTCATTGCCATCAAAGTTACTTGGAGCGTTGATCGTCTGGCACAGATTTATCTTGACGAGATAGTACGGCTGCACGGAGTTCCAGTATCCATCGTCTCTGATCGGGATTCACGGTTCATGTCGCAATTCTGGAGTAGCCTTCAGTCGGCGCTGGGTACCAAGTTGCAATTCAGCTCAGCTTACCATCCTCAGACCGACGGCCAAACGGAGCGCGTTAATCAGATTCTCGAAGACATGCTACGGCTCTGCGCAATTGACTTCAAATCAAGATGGGACGTCCACCTACCGTTGGCAGAATTTGAATACAACAATAGCTATCAGTCCAGCCTCCAAATGGTGCTGTATGAAGCTTTGTACGGCCGGAAGTGCAGATCGCCCATTTGCTGGGATGAAGTCGGGGAACGGCAGATACTCGGCCCGGAGCTGGTGGAACAGACTGTGGAGAAGGTCAAGCTCATTCGGGAAAGACTGAAGATTGCACAGAGTCGGCAAAAGAGCTACGCCGATACCCATCGAAGACCGCTTGAGTTCCAGGTGGGCGATCATGTGTTCCTGAAGGTGTCGTCTATACGAGGAGTTACTCGGTTCGGCGCGAAGGGGAAGCTGAGTCCGAGATTCGTTGGGCCGTTCGAAATACTCGAGCGGGTCACCCCAGTGGCCTATAAAGTTGCCCTACCGCCGGCGCTCGAAGGTGTGCACAATGTCTTCCACATCTCCCAGCTGCGAAAGTACGTGCACGACCCTAGCCACGTGCTAGATTTTGGCCAGCTGGAGCTAAAGTCCGACTTATCCTATGTCGAAGAGCCCGTTCAAATCTTAGAACGCAAGGATAAGCTACTGCGGAATATGGCGATCCCTCTCGTCTGCGTACTCTGGAGGAACCATGCGGCAGAAGAGTCGACATGGGAACTCGAGTCAGAGATGAAGGAAAAGTTTCCTTCATTGTTTTCATAGAGGTAGGTTCTCTTCTTAAGTTTCGAGGACGAAACTTTTTCTTAGTTGGTTATGGTGTAGTGCCCCCGTCCCTACATCGTGCCCCGTTGTTCATCCAAGGGGTGCGCGAGAAAGGAACACTGTCGCTATCGACTCGGTCGGGACCGATAGGTCGGGATCGATCGAATCGATCGAACGGGAACGGTTGAATTAAGATCCATTCCACGTTATGGAATGGCTTCTTCGGAACCATGTCCCATATTCAGCAGGTAGCGCCTCGAGGATTGACTCTGCGGCTGAGTCGGAAGAGACCTCCCGTTGCTCTGCTTTTCACGCCGCTTGCGTTGGTTTTGGCTTTGTTTCCTGAATACGTTTTCGTGAATGTTTTCGATGGTTTTCATGGCTTGCGTTTCGAACTTCGCATTCGTATTGAATTTCCTTGAATAATACAGTGTTCTAATCGGTTGCTTGTGCGATTTCAGGTGATCGCGTAGGCGACGTCTAGCGCGGCCAACCAGTTCCTCGCCTCAAGTAAATACTCAGGTGAGTGGCTGACCTCCTTCGTCTCGACCCTCCATTTCAAAATGTGAACTCAGGTAATGATATCGTAATTGAATGAATTGCTTAAAGAATACAAGTCCTATGGGCTAGGCAAGAAAAAGATGTGTTGCATAGAAAAGAGATAGAATTATTACAAGCCTGCAAAACAAACAAGTAAATGAATCGATTGCGGTCTTGGACAACTTGTCGACAAGGGCGATGGTTTCTTCGAGCGGCAACCCGGGGCCACGGGACCGACTCAGCCTAGGAAGAAACAGGTTATAGCCGAGCTGGGTATGAAGCAACCGGTAAGACGGGGACTTGCATCGGAGCTCGCTACTTGCGTTGCAAGGGTCCCGTATTACCAGGCTATGTCCAAATGGCTAGTTATTGCCAGTGACCTTCACATCAAACTCTTGGTATAATTGTTAACAATGAACATGGAAGGTAATGGTAACGTCAAAATGCTTTGTATAAAATGTTTAGGGTGGCTAGAAAGATCATCAAAAAGGAAGTCATATGATTTTTTATCTATTCTTGAACCAAATGAGAGCCTGGAAATTAATTAGTCACTCGCCAGTACATGTTGATTGTACTGATCTTCGCTCTCTCCACAGGTACGATAAATCAGGAGGAGCGTGCCACGTAAAGGAAGGAAACGCTCGTGTGTTTTGAAGCTTCGTTCGTGCGGTCGAAGCTTGGATCCAATCTCTTTTGAAGACTCCGCTGTTGAAAGCTAGAAGACAGATGGAGCGACTGCCCACCATCCCAGGTGGTTTTGAAATGCTGGTTGTAATCAGGAATGAATTGTATGGAATGGCTATCTCATCGGCCTTCATTTTGTAATGGAGTTAGTTTGTAAAAAGCCCGCGCGGCGTCCTTATATCGAGTCTGTAATATGATGTTCATTATCAATAAAGCTTGAGTTTTCCTTCTATATGAATTGTGTTCAATTTCTCTGCGTACTCTTATATATATATATGCTGTTGTATCGGATAACCTTATGAACCGCTTTGTGCAAGCGCAACTTAGGCTTGCACGGCATCACGCCCGGGGGACGACTATCGATTCTACCGAATCGGGGCGTGACAACAACTCTAGAATATCCAAAATAACAAAATCCCCAATAAGTATAAAGTGTATCCAAAATAAGACAAGACAATAAGTAAGATACTGGTCTAGCTAACTAGCCTAGACTACTGGGGTAATGTCCTCTGCAAGTGCTGGGTCCTCCTGGGAGTCCAGCTCACATGTGTCATCTAGGCCTGCTCCATAGTATGTAGGACAGAACTCTTCAATGTCATTTGTAATATTTTCAACAGGTCAAGTCAGGATAGGAGCGAGCACAATACATCTCACGCAGTTCATTATATGACAGGATATGTAAATATGCTATAGAGTAAGATACATGAAATGCTGGGAAATATATGAAGTAAAAGAGATGACTGTAAAGAAATATCTACTATAAGTAAAGAGCTAACAGTGGCTAGTGATGTAGAGTACAAGATAGACATGTGAACGGCTTGAATTTGCACATGAGTAATCTAAGAGTTTGCACATGAGTATACTACTTTCGAATTGTTCACATGACCATTTATACTCTCCCGTAATCCAATCAATACACAAGGATCCAGACAGGTTATGTTATTGCACATGATATCACATGAAGGCCCATAAATGGGTGCACATGAATGTATACATGGGGGCTCTGTGAACATGAGAGTACATGAATCACAAGAGTGCACATGAATGGTGAAAGCACCGGAGTACATGATGAAAGTGAACGCACATGACATACTGTAATCCGATGCTACCGAGGGGGATAACATCTCATGAAGGGATCCATATAGTACCAATCCGTGTTAACAACATGACAGCATCAAGTAAAGTAATCTAGAGCTTAAATGTAAATCCTATCAAGTATGAAACGGTCAGAGAATGTACTCGTCTGGTATCCTGAGTATCTGATGAATATATGTCCAAACAGAGTAGATGAGTCCTAAACAGAGCAACACAGGTCACATGTCCAGAATGGTAATACTGAAGGTTACAATACATTCTATATGATTTCTACGTCATCTAGGCCAAAGTCAACTCTTGGTCAACTCTGGTCAACTACACTAGTCAAACTTGGTCAACTAGGTCAATCCTAGTCCAATCAAGTCTCACTAAGCCTAACCAAGCCTAGGCTAGCACTCACACACAATTTCAAAGCTAACACAAGCTATCAAACACACATTTCATATATATATATATAAAATATATATATATATATATATATATATATATATATATATATATATATATATATATATATATATATATATATATATACACACTCAATGTATATATATAATATATATATATATATATATATATATATATATATATATATATATATATATATATATATATACACTCAATGTATATAAAGCAAACATATTATAGTCATTCATATAAAGGCATTTATATATATACATAGGCAAGTGTCAAATGAAATATTGTGTGGGTACAAGGGTTAAAATGTGTGTGTCGAAAAATATATATATAAATATGTACATTGCTATTTACATATATGCATGCATATTTACATATACATAGAGAGATACATAATAGATAGATATATAGAGGGATAGGGATGTGTTTGTGTTTCAGATTTCTATGTGTGTGTGTGAGATGAGAGTGTATGACAGATCACAATGTATTCACATAATGTGGCAGGATACATATGGGTGTGTCTATTCGTAATATAACAGTACATATAGTGTGTGTGGTTGTAATGGAATTGTTCATGTACCTCATTAAATCAACACCTAAACATATATGTGTCACCCTAGGCTATATCCCCAATCAGTTCTTGAAACAATCTAAGGTTTAACATTTCAGTCATTCACATGTAATACTTATTATCCATTTTCATGTTAACATTTAAC
The DNA here is from genome assembly GCA_029216955.1 of Iris pallida. NCBI lineage: Eukaryota > Viridiplantae > Streptophyta > Magnoliopsida > Asparagales > Iridaceae > Iris > Iris pallida. The sequence goes on along the minus strand of JANAVB010031617.1, from coordinate 3,605,501 downwards.
TCAGGTTCACAATATGAGTTCTCAGGTTCTATATAACATTTGAAAATCTTAGGTGAATCATTAAACAAACTCATGTATCATGTTTCAAAACTCAGGTTTAACAAACATTTCGAAATCTCAGGTGAAACATGCATCAATATCAATTCCCAGTTATGCCAACATAATTCTCAGGTAATACACATGTTAAACATCGTCATTATTAATATTGTTTAACATTTAATTTAACATTATCATTGAAAATCAAAAATCAAATCAAAGAACTCAGTTCTCAGATAAAACCCGATTTCATATCAGCCCCAAAACAAATAAACCCAAGCGGACATATGTGTCTAGGTGGGGTGTTCGTGTCCTACCAAGTGGACATATGGGTCTAGGTGGGGTGTTCGTGTCTAAAAACTCAGTTCTCAGATAATCACACGTGTGCATATGTGTCTAGGTAGGGTGTTCGTGTCCTACCAAGTGGACACGAACGTGTCCAATCGATTTAAACACACAGAATGGACACTGTGTATCAAAATATCATGTAGTGAGTTCGGGTCATCGTGGACACAACGCACGACACTTCGTGTAACGTGCTCACATCCACAGGTAGGTGATACATAGGGCTAAGTGTTAGGCACCCTGATATGTGTCCAAGTATCCTTGTGTCCGTGCACGAAATGGGTATCAGTGCGTGTCTGCTCGTGTGCACGTGTGTGTGTAATATCAGTGCAAGGAGAATATCGTATCTGACATGAATCTACTCGACATGAAGCTTGGGGGCTGACGTGTCAGTCATGGCTCCCACCTTACTGCCAAGTGGCAGCCGCCCACGTGGGCTGTGCGAGGAAAAAAGCTCTCCGAGCAACTGGACACTGCCCGAGCCTGCTGCGAGTGTGTTCATGTCCTGTTTGGACACGGACACGGCTCAGAAATCGACTCAGTCATGGGGGAAAACAATATACACATGAAGATCAACAAATCCATTCAAATACTTTTCAAAAATATTAAGGAAAAACTCACTGTGGCATTTCATCAAACACCTAGCTACAAGGACTAATACGTGTCCGATACGGACACAAAATTGACACAAAATCACACGAGATCAACTCCACAGCTAGGGGACTCCTAGATCTATGCAACCATGCAAGGAAATCCAGAAATAGAGGTGGTTTGGGAGTTTACCTATTGAGTGTCAAACTCAATAAAAAAGCTCAAAATAGGAGAATCCCTTTAGCAACTCAAAAGCCCCAAATTGCACAATAGCTGTGATTTCTTACCATAAACAGTAAATAGGCAATGATTAGATCCTAATGCAAAAGTCTAGAGTTAAAAAGGAAGAGAAATGAAGAAATTAGGAAATATTGCAAAGGGGGACAAACCTTGTTATTGCCAAAAGTGAAAGTGGTGTAAAAAGAGGCAAGAATGAAATAGGAGAGATTAAATAGGAAGGGGGAATCCCTAGGGGCCGACCACATGTAGGAAAATTAGGGTTAGGGTTGATGGCTAGTAGGCTATGGACCAAGTGCAATGTCAAATTGGTTCAATCCCTTAGCTATTAGTTCAAACACCTATAACACCTATTTTCTTCATGCAACTAAGTCCAACAAGTCAACTTGGGTCGACTTAAAGTTAGACTAGGGTCCCACCATGCTAACCAAGTCACCATAGTCAAAGTCAACATCTAGGCTAGTCTCCAAAGTCTCAACTAGCAAAGGTCAAAAATAACAACCATCACTCAAACAAATCAAATTAAATTCAAAATTTTCAAAATGACCAAAATACCCTCAAGCTAAAATGTTGTAGTGACAAATCTACCCTCCTTAAAAGAATTTTGTCCTCAAAATTGAAAGGCGAAACTAAACTGATGAGAAGGATAGACAATCATACCTCAAGGTCCAAATAGATATGGGTATCGCTCGCGTATCTCATCCTCCCGCTCCCTGGTAGACTCTCCTGGAGAATGATGCCTCCATGCAACGCGAACCAAGGGTATCACCTGTTTCTCAGAACCTTCTCTCGTCGATCCATAATCTCCACAGGTTGTTCTGGATAGCTAAGAGTAGGTCCCACCTCAATCTCTGAGTAATCGAGTACATGGCTAGGATCTGCCATATACCGTCTCAGCTGCGACACACGAAATACATTGTGGACACCCACTAGTGTAGGTGGCAAGTCTAGCCTGTAAGCCACGTCGCCGACTCTTCCGTTGATCATGAAAGGTCTGATGAAGCGCGGGCTAAGCTTCCCACCTCCACCAAAATGTATCGTACCACGTGTCGGAGATATCCTCAAGAAAACCAGATCTCAAACCTAATCACAAACAAGGTCTCAAATTACTAAACAATCAAACATGATCAAAGAAAATCACAAACAAAACAACTCCTAATTCTAATCTTATGTCTAATCTGTACCTCAAACTCCAAAGGTCTGTGGTGGCTATCGGCCCAGTGCCGATGTCTGTTCTACGCCACGCGAATTTGGTCTCTGATGAGCTTCACCTTCTCTGCTGTATCTACAACCATCTCAGGTCCCAATAAAGCTCGCTCTCCAATATCATCCCAAGACAAGGGTGTACGACATCTGTGCCCGTACAGTGCCTCGAACGGTGACATCTTAATGCTGGCTTTAAAACTGTTGTTGTATGCAAACTCAACTAAGTGCAGGTGATCCTCCCAGGATCCTCCGAAATCCAAAACACAAGTCCGCAACATATCCTTGAGTGTCTGGATAGTCCTCTCTGATTGTCCGTCCGTTTGAGGGTGGTATTCAGTACTACACTTGAGCTGAGTACCCAAACTAGTCTGCAGACTCTGCCTAAAATAGGAAGTAAAGCGACTATCCCGATCCGAAACAATGCTCACCGGAACTCCATGAATCCTGACAATCTGTCGCATATACATCTCTGCTAGCCTCTCAGTAGACGTACCCACTTTAAATGGCAATAAGTGGGCCGATTTGGTCAACCTGTCTATGATGACCCAGATCGCGTCTTTCCCTCCTGGAGTACGCGGCAAACCAGAAATAAAATCCATCGTGATGTGCTCCCACTTCCACTCTAGAATGGGCAATGGCTGCAACAAACCTCCTGGCCTCTGCCTCTCTGCCTTGACCTGCTGACAGACCAAACATCTGGCTACGAAGCAAGCTACCTCCCGCTTCATCCCATACCACCAGCCGTGCTCCCTCAGATCCTTATACATCTTGTTGGCACCTGGATGTATAGAGTACTGAGATCGGTGGGCCTCCTGCATGACCTGCTCCCTGAGCTCTCCACTAGGCACGCACAATCTGGAACCGTGCCTCAAAGCGCCATCCTCTGTAAGAGTAAACTCATCAACCACTAGCCATGTTCGAACCTGCTCTCGGATACATCACAGAGCAACATCCTCGAACTATGTCGACTTGATCCTCTCCATCAAGTCCGACTGAATCTGAAGGCCCCATATCTGCATCTGAACTCCTGTACAATTACCTCTATCCACAGGCTCTCCAAATCTGCTAGTAAGCGATGATCCATAGTCAAACACATGGTTGTCGGATACCTACTCAAGGCATCGACAACCACGTTGGCCTTCCCTGGGTGATACTGCAGTGAAATGTCGAAGTCCTTTATCAACTCCAACCACCTGTGTTGTCTCATGTTGAGCTCCTTCTGTGTAAACACATACTTCAAACTCTTATGATCTGTAAAGATCTCCACCCGCTCTCCGTATAAGTAGTATTTCCACAACTTCAAAGCAAAAATAACTGCTGCCAAGTCCAAGTCGTGGGTACGGTAGTTCTTCTCATGGAGACGTAACTGCCTGGAAGCATAGGCAATCACCTTTCCATGCTGCTGCAAGACACAACCCAAACCCTTCCCTGAGGCGTCACTGTAGATAGTGAACCCTCTTGATCCTGATGGCAATGTCAGAATAGGAGCTATCGTCAGCCGCTTCTTCAACTCATCAAAAGCGACCTGGCACTCCTCTGGCCAGACAAACTCTGCATCCTTTCGGTCAGCCTAGTCAATAGCTCTGCAATCCGGGAGAAATCCTGTATGAACCTCCTATAATAGCCTGCCAATCCCAAGAAGCTCATGATCTCTGCTACTAAACTCGGTGCTAACTAAGCCTCAATTGTCGTGATCTTCTTCGGGTCAACTGAGATCCCATCTCCAGTCACCACATAACCCAAGAAGTCAACTCTGTCCAGAAAGAACTCACACTTCAAGAGCTTGCCATAAAGCTCCTCCCTCCTGAGAGTCTCCAGAACTACTCTCAAGTGCTCCTCATGCTCCCCCTCAGTCTTCGAGTACACTAGGATATCATCGATGAACACCACCACGAACTTGTCCAAGTACTGGTGGAATACCTTGTTCATCAAGTTCATGAACACCGCCGGGGCGTTGGTCAGCCCAAACGCCATAACCAAGAACTCAAACTAACCATACCGCATCCTGAATGCGGTCTTCAGAATATCCTCCTTCTTCACCTTCACCTGATGGTAACCTGACCTCAGATCAATCTTAGAAAATACCCTCACCCCACTCAGCTGATCGAAGAGATCGTCGATCCTCGACAACGTGTACTTTTTCTTGATCGTGAGGTTGTTGAGTGACCTGTAGTCGATACACATCCTTAACGACCCATCCTTCTTGGGTACAAAGAGTATCGGTGTACCCCATGGTGAAGAACTCGATCGGATGAAGCCCTTGTTCTGCAGCTCATCCACCTGCTTCTTCAACTCTACTAGCTCACTGTTGTTTACCCTATAGACGTGCTGAGATATCGCCTCTGCGCCGGGCACTGAGTCTATAGAGAATGGCATCACGAGCAGACTCACATCCAACTCTCGGCCTCCCAAATTAACTCTCCGACCCTTGCAAATATTACTAACGAGGATAATGTCGTCGTAATCTTGCAAGTCCTAGACAATGATTCGAATACAAGATGGTGTCTAATAGCGAATGATACAGACACGAAACTGTGGGAAGCCCCCAAATCGAATAATGCAAAAGCTGGAATGGAGTCGAAAAGAATAGAACCTGGGATCAGCTCCCCGATAGCCTCTGCGTCCTCTGCTGCCATGGCAAAAGCTCACCCCTACTGACTTCCCCTGGCCTGCTGCTGATGCTGAGCGAACCTTTACTGCTGAGTCTGTAAAGGTCCCTTCTGCTGTACTACTGGAGCTCTGGCCCCCACTCTCTAAGCTGCTCGTCTCAAAGACAGGGGGCACTCCCTCAACTGGTTCTCTATCAAACCACAGAGTAGACACCTCCTGAGCCTCTTCCTGCAATTATTCAACACATGCCCTGGCTTCTTGCAAAAACCACAACTAACGGGCTGCTGCCTGAGTGCCTGCGGATGAACCGTTGGCTGTTGCTGTACCTGCTGGAAAGGTGCACGCCCTGACCCGGGAACTGCCTCTGCTGCTGCTGGTGCTAATGCTGCTGCTGAAAGTGCGGCCTCTTGGCCGGTCCTTTGCTACAACTGGCTCCCTGGGTGTCTCGCCCCCTCTTAAGCCTCAGCTCAAGATCATCCTCTGCTGCTAGGGCACCCACCAAAATCTCCTCAAAAGTGGCACTCCGGTCACTCTTGGTCAAGGACTTGACCTCCTTAACTAACCCTTTACGGAACCTTCGGGCCTTCGCCTTCACACTGAGTCCCTCAAGAAATCTTTCCAGATGGCAGAACTCCCCAGTGTACTCCTCGACGGTCTGACTGCCCTAAACTAAGCTCTTGAACTGCGTCTCTACGGCGCCAAGAGTTGTATCAGGGGAAAACTTCTCCTTGAACAGCTTCTTGATGGCTGCCCAAGTTTGCTCCTCTGTACCGACCATCGGGTCCGTCTGGTACCATGTGCGGGCCAGGTCCTGCATCTGGCTACCTGCCGCCTCATCTGTAGTCATGCTGGAATCTCCGCCAGCTGGAAGATCTCCTAGATGTGCTCTATCCAGTCATCCGCATACAGAATCCCCTCAGTATTGCAGAAGTCCCGCAGACGCGTCTTCTGGAAATCCTAGATCCCTGGTGTCCTCGGCTAATATGGCTACATCTGGGCTACCGGCGGTTGCGTAACAACTCTCTCCACAGTCGTCAGGGCAAGCTGATGGGCATTCTCTATGCCCTGCTGAAAATGAGCGGACTACTGTCGTTGTGCCTCTTTCATCCTCCGAAAGAAATCGAACTACTGTCCTGCGTCAACTGATCCGGAAGGTGGCTGCTGCCGAGAGAAATCGGGAATGACGAGGGAAGGTCTCTGTACAGGCAGAGGTGCACCTCCAAATGCAGCAGAAATGCCAACCAGAGTCGGTACAACAGGAGCTGCGGTCTCGAGGCCTTATTGAACAGGACGAGAGGTTGCCAACATCTTGATAGTATCCCCCGGACCGGAGTGATGAGATCGTGTCTCCAAAACCATCCTGAAAATAGATCAAAAACAAGAAGCAATTACTGAGAATGAAGCAAAAAATTAAAGAAGGACAGTTTATTTATTCAAATGAAAAACATTAAATCAACAAGAATTTAGATGACAAGTATTGGATCGAAGTTTTTCTAATGTGATTGAGTACCTCAAAACTATATCCTATATCCTACTGCAGGCTGTAGTGATACTCTAGTTCGAATACCACTACAAATCTAGACCTGCATGGGCCACCACTAAAAATGTGTCACGACCCGCACCCAGTGTAGGGACACGAGAAGTGGGCACGTCCAGCCTACGCCGTAGTATCGGCGGTAGAACGCTGTCCTAGGTCACATAATCTAACAATTATAAGGTACCTATACAATGTACACGCTCCGAATGGAGGACAATATAGAAATGTACAACTCAATCACTGCTGAGGTAGAAAGTACGATAAGATAGATAGATAAGATCTGAATCCACAATAAAAAACAAATAAGAGAGAAAAAAATCTAAGTGTCTAAGATAACGACTCCACAATATCCAGAATAACAAAATCCCCAATAAGTACAAAGTTTATCCAAAATAAGACAAGACAATAAGTAAGATACTGGTCTAGCTAACTAGCCTAGACTACTGGGGTAATGTCCTTTGCAAGTGCTGGGTCCTCCTGGGAGTCCAGCTCACATGTGTCATCTAGGCCTGCTCCAAAGTATGTAGGACAAAACTCCTCAATGTCATCTGTAATATTTTAACAGGTCCAGTCAGGACAGGAACGAGCATAATACATCTCACGCAGTTCATAATATGACAGGATATGTAAATATGCTATAGAGTAAGATACATGAAACGCTAGAAAATATATGAAGTAAAAGAGATGACTATAAAGAAATATCTACTATAAGTAAAGAGCTAACAATGACTAGTGATTTAGAGTACAAGATAGACATGTGAACGGCTTGAATTTGCACATGAGTAATCTAAGAGTTTGCACATGAGTATACTACTTTGGAATTGTTCACAATGACCATTTATACTCCCCCGTACCCCAATCAATACACAATGATCCAGACAGGATATGTTATTGCACATGATATCACATGAAGGCCCATAAATGGGTGCACATGAATGTATATATGGGGGCTCTTTGAAAATGAGAGTACATGAATCACAAGAGTGCACATGAATGGTGAAAGCATCGGAGTACATGATGAAAGTGAAACGCACATGACATACTATAACACGATGCTCCCGAGGGGGATAACGTCTCGTGAAGGGATCCATATAGTACCAATCCGTGTTAACAACGTGACAGCATCAAGTAAAGTAATCTAGAGCATAAATGTAAATCCTATCAAGTATGAAACAGTCAGAGAATATACTCGCATGGTATCCTGAGTATCCGATGAATATATATGTCTAGACAGAGTAGATGAGTCCTAAACAGAGCAACACAGGTCACATGTCCAGAATGGTAATACTGAAGGTTACGATGCATTCTATATGATTTCTAGGTCATCTAGGCCAAAGTCAACTCTTGGTCAACTCTAGTCAACTACACTAGTCAAACTAGGTCAACTAGGTCAATCATAGTCCAATCAAGTCTCACTAAGCCAAACCAAGCCTAGGCTAGTACTCAAACACAATTTGAAAGCTAACACAAGCTATCAAACACACATTTCATATATATATATACATATATACACTCAATGTATATAAAGCATACATATTATAGGCATTCATATATATACGTATGCAAGTGTCAAATGAAATATTGTGTGTGTACAAGGGTTACAATGTGTGTGGCAATATATATATACATATATGTACATTGCTATTTACATACATACATATATACATGCATATTTACATATACATAAAGAGATACATATATAGATAGATATATAGAGGGATAGGGATGTGTTTGTGTTTCAGATTTCTATGTGTGTGTGTGAGGTGAGAGTGTGTGACAGATCACAGTGTATTCACATAATGTGGCAGGATACACATGGGTGTGTGTGTCTATTCATAATATAACAGTACATATAGGGGGGTGTGTGTGTGGTTGTAATAGTGTGACAGGATACACATTATCATGTACCTCATTAAATCAACACCTAAACATATATGTATCACCCTAGGCTACATCTCTAATCAGTTATTGAAACAATCTAAGGTTTAACATTTCAGTCATTCACATGTAATACTCATTATCCAGTTTTATGTTAACATTTAACTCAGGTTCACAATATGAGTTCTCAGGTTCTATATAACATTTGAAGATCTCAGGTGAATCATTAAATAAACTTATGTATCATGTTTCAAAACTCAGGTTTAACAAACATTTCAAAATCTTAGGTGAAACATGCATCAATTAAGATTCCCAGTTATGCCAACATAATTCTCAGGTGATACACATGTTAAACATCATCATTATTAATATTATTTAACATTTAATTTAACATTATCATTGAAAATCAAAAATCAAATCTAAGAACTCAGTTCTCAGATAAAACTCGATTTCATATCAGCCCCAAAACAAATAAACCCAAATTCAAATGAAAATCAATTAAACACCCAAATCAGTGAGTGAACAGGTGTCACACGTGTGCATATGTGTTGGGGTGTTCGTGTCCTACCAAGTGGACACGAACACGTCCAATCGATTTAAACACACAGAATGGACACTGTGTATCAGAACATCATGCAGTGAGTTTGGGTCATCGTGGACACGACACATGATACTTCGTGTCACGTGCTCACGTCCACCGGTAGGTGACACATAGGGCTAAGTATTAGGCACCCTGATATGTGTCCAAGTGTCCTCGTATCCGTGCACGAAATGGGTATCAGTGCGTGTCTGCTCGTGTGCACGCGTGTGTGTAAAATCAGTCTAAGAGGAATATCGTGTCCGACACGAATCTACACGACACGAGGCTTGGGGGCTGACGTGTCAGTCATGGCCCCCACCTCACTGCCAAGTGGCAGCCGCCCACGTGGACTGTGCGAGGAGAAAAAGCTTCCCGAGCAGGAAGGCACTGCCCGAGCCTGCTGCGAGTGTGTTCGTGTCCTATTTGGACACGGACACGGCTCAGAAATTGACTCAGTCATGGGGAAAATCAATATACACATGAAGATCAACAAATCCATTCAAATACTTTTCAAAAATATTAAGGAAAAACTCACTGTGGCATTTCATCAAACACCTAGCTACAAGGACTGATACGTGTCCGATACGGACACGAAATCGACACAAAATCACACGAGATCAACTCCACAGCAAGGGGACTCCTAGATCTATGCAACCATGCAAGGAAATCAAGAAATAGAGGTGGTTTGGGGGTTTACCTATTGAGTGTCAAACTCAATGAAAAAGCTCAAAATAGGAGAATCCCTCTAGCAACTCAAAAGCCCCAAATTGCACAATAGCTGTGATTTCTTACCATAAACAGTAAATAGGCATTGATTAGATCCTAATGCAAAATACTAGAGTCAAAAAGGAAGAGAAATAAAGAAACTAGGAAATATTGCAAAGGGGGACAAAACTTGTTCTTTCCAAAAGTGAAAGTGGTGTAAAAAGAGGCAAGAATGAAATAGGAGAGATTAAATAGGAAGGGGGAATCCCTAGGTGGCCGGCCATATATAGGAAAATTAGGGTTAGGGTTGATGGCTAGTGGGCTATGGGTCAAGTGCAATGTCAAATTGCTTCAATCCCTTAGCTATTAGTTCAAACACCTATTACACCTATTCTCTTCATTCAACTAAGTCCAACAAGTCAACTTGGGTCGACTTAAGTTAGACTAGGGTCTCACCATGCTAACCAAGTCACCATAGTCAAAGTCAATATCTAGGCTAGTCTCCAAAGTCTCAACTAGCAAAGCTCAAAAATAACAACCATCACTCAAACAAATCAAATTAAATTCAAAATTTTCAAAATAACCAAAATACCCTCAAGCTAAAATGTGGTAGTGACAAGTCGAAACTGATTTTGAATTCGAATTCGAAACCGATCGTACGACAGCAGGAGGAGGGCATGAAATCTCGGAGGGCGGGAAAGGATCACCCCTTCTGACCCGAGGCCATCAGAGTGGAGGGGCTACGCCCAGGGCGACCGGAGGGGTTCTGGGGGGCCAGCTGAGCTTCTGCACGATCCCGGCTCGAGCTAGGCCAACGATGGCCAGCTGCTCTGACGTCCAGACCGCCGACGCGAGACCGGAAGGGGGAGGTCGGGAGACGGCGGGAGACTCGACTGGTCGATGAGGTCGGGGGAGGTACGAGTGCTGGGGCGAGGAAGTAGAGGCGGCCCAGCGACGGCCGGGCACTCATGCTCAGGGTCGGGCCGGCGAAGAAATATGGCGGTCGCGGGGAGCACTGTGGGAGGGGAGGTAGGGGA
>JANAVB010031617.1:3499739-3592239 GCA_029216955.1 Iris pallida | reverse complement strand
TTGTGCCATCTCTTGCAAATGACCGTATTTGTCCCCATGGTCCTTAGTATAAATTATGACTTTGTTTGTACTTTTTACTTAACTGGTCCTATAATGTTATTTTCCATGTTGTAAATGTACTCTGAGCTTTAAACACGATCTTGGTATGACACGTGCACTCTCTAATAACTCCTTGATAGTGGCCCGCCGTGGTGCACTTACAGGATCACGACATAACAATGTGACTTTACAAGATAACTCTTGATAGTGACCCGTCGTGGTGCACTCTTGACAAACAACATAACATGAATAGACTTGATATTGGCCCGCTGAGGCGCACTCTTGACAAGTAATCTTGATAAGTAACCTAACATGATAAATCTTGATATGTTGTTGCGACGGCTATCTTGACTCGCTAAGTAAGTCTTGTCTTGGCACCGTTGATGGTTGTGCTTGTATAAGCTACATGTCTCGTCTTGTATCATGTCTAGGACATGGATTCCTGGTTACCACGGTCAGGGATTCATACTGAATCTGACTAGGATAATGACTAGAGTAATCAAGTAGTCCATGAAGAGATTCTCCAGCTACAGGCAGTCCCGTTATCTGGGCGCTCTAATTGGACTTGTAGCCTGTCGTCAAGTTGGGCACATTTCTAGTATATTGTTATGTGTTGCACCCCCAAGTCACCTAATCCAACTCTCTCAACTTGCGACTTGATAACCTGGATTAAGTTTGCAGGGCTTGTGGCTGTTGGAACATCTCAATGCATCTTGTTAGTAACTAGGCTTGTGATAACCCTAGTTAGTTAAAGTATAAAGCCATAGTCGTTGCTTGGCCGTGATTGATGGATGGAGTCCCGTCTAGTCTTGTTTAGACAGTGCCAGTACATGGTTACTTTAGCACGTTACTGTTTGTGCTTTATCTTATCGATAATCGGTCAGAGGCTAAGTTCTGTTCAGGTGAAGGGTTACAACCCCGGTCCTTGTTTGGTTTACGGGTTGTAACTTAGTTACCGGAGTAGTTTCTTAGTTATCTTATCGTTTATCCCCTGAATTCTTAACTCTAGGTTTTCTTGTCATTATTATGTCGTATGATCTAACATGCTGGTTTTAGTTCTTAAGTGAAGCCTCCCTTGTGGCACTTGCTCTTTCTGAGGTCTGACCCAGCTGGTTTTGTTTGGCCAGATTTCGGAGTAGCACCCGACGATCTTTCAGCCTTCCAGCCAGATGGTGGACACTGGACGCAACCCTAGAAACGAGTGGGTTTTATTTTGCTCTCCCACTCCATTGTAAATTATTCTTTTGAGGCGTTTAGCCGCCGAGCAAGTTTTAGCTCGTGTTAAAAGCTTATATTTTCTGTCTGCCTAAGGGCTGTAATATGATTGACAAATCCTAGGGTTGATCATGTATGACTTAAACTCTTGCTATTCTTTGCATTTTGTATGACTAGCTTCATGATCATCTAAATATGTAATGTATGGGAAGCCTTACTTTGTATGTCTGATGATCTACCATCTTGTTTCATTTACTTGTTTGCTTGAGATTGAGACACTAGGCCTGTTCTTGACCATAAGTGATTGTTGGCTTGTAGTTAATGTTGACCCAAACTGGATCACAGCCAACCAAATATTGACAAATTGATAATATGATACTTGTCATAATTCAATATGACACATCAAGACAGAACTAAGTGCAAGACGGACGTTGTCTCTCTCCTGCAGCGTACTCGTTTTCAGAGTCTATACTATTTTACATTTATTGAGTCAAGTAAAATGTAAACTGAGTAGCACTGGGTATTCTTGGCTTAAACCTTATTCCCAAACAAACCCAAAGCTCCACCAAAAGCCAAACTAGCCCACAAAGCCAATTTGAACATTCTGTCCTATGGAGACAGAGTTCGGGCCGAACTCTGCTCCACACAGAGTTCAGGCCAAACTCTGCCCCACACAGAGTTCAGGCCGAACTCTGCCCCACACAGAGTTCGGGCCGAACTCTGCTCCACACAGAGTTCAGGCCAAACTCTGCCCCACACAGAGTTCAGGCCGAACTCTGCCCCACACAGAGTTCAGGCCGAACTCTGCCCCATGATTTTAAGGACCCTAATTTTTAGGGTTTGTTGTATGCTAGTTGTCCAACGGCCAAAAATTTGAATTCATGACACAGAATTCTAGCCGAATTCTGCCTATCCCAACTAGTATAAATAGGCCTTGAATTCTCTCATTTTCAATCATCCAATTATCTTTTCTTCTCTTCTTTATAAGCCTCATACAAGCCTTAAGCTTCTCATCACTAGTCACAAGTTTCTTAAGCCTAAAAGTGCTCGGTGCTATTCAGTTAGAAGTTTGTGCAAGAGTCAAGAAAGTCGCTTGGAAAATTCCAAGCTTCACCACATCGATCTTTGTAAGAAGTTGACGTGCTCTTCTGAAGAAAAGGCACGGGATGTAACTATTATTTCACAAATAGTGGATTTAATCCTGAGCTAGAGTTCTCAGGCCTGGACTAGTCCTCCATGAGGGAAACCAGGTTAAAACAACTGTGTTTGCGTATGCTCTCTTCATCTTTTTATTTCCGCATTTACTACTCTGATTATTTATTGTTGGTGAAAAGAGTTAAATTTTATTTGGTCATTATTGTTATAAACTCTATTCACCCCCTCTAGAGTTGCCTATCTGTTCTTCAATTGGTATCAGAGCTCTGTTCTCTTAACAAGGACTAACATCCTAGAGCTGATCCATGGCAACCACACAACCTATGATTTCCAACCTTGGTGAGGGATAGTCCACTCATAGGCCACCCATATTTGATGGAACCAACTACACCTATTGGAAAACTAGGATGAGTTTCTATCTCAAGTCTCTAGAATTTGACCTGTGGACCATTGTCACCGATGGTTACAAAAAGCCCGCCAGAATAGTTGTCGAGGGAGATCTCATCGAAAAACCCAACGACAAATATTCTGACGAGGAAAAAAATAGGCAAGTCTAGATGCTAGAGCTATTAATGCTCTTTTTTGTGCAATAGACAAGAATGAATTTAACAGGGTATCAACATACACCACCTTGCACGAAGTATAGAAGCGTCTGGAAGTGACGCATGAAGGAACCACTCAAGTCAAGGAATCTAAGATCAGTCGTCTGACTCAAGAATACGAGGCATTCAAGATGAAGCCGAATGAGACGATCACTCAAATATTCACAAGGTTCCTTGACGTCATCAATCCTCTGTCATCTCTTGGCAAACAATACTCCAATCATGAGAAGATCCGCAAGTCACTTAGGGGGCTACCGAAGATCTGGAACCCTAAGGTAACAACAATTATAGAAGGCAATGATCTCACCAAAATGTCTATGGAAACTTTGATAGGAAAGCTGATGACCCACGAGCTCGACCTCAAAGACTTCGACGAACCTGCTCCAAAGGCAAAAGAGATTGCCCTAAAAGCTCATCGTCGAAGGGCTGATCCTGAAGAGACAGACGACGACAATTCAGAAGGTGGTGATCAAGCTCTTCTAGTCCGTAACTTCAAGAAGTTCCTTCATTTCAATCGAAAGAAGAAGGAACAACAAGAAGACAACGAGGAAGAACCAACGTGCTACGGCTGCAAAAAGACTGGACATGTTGGATAGGACCGTCCCTTTGCAAAGAAAGGTAACAAATATGAGAAGCCCTACAAGAAGCCCTCTTCGCTAAAGTACGCCAACACTAGTATTTGGCACGAAAGCGAAGCCAGTGATTCTGAGGAAGAAGATGACTCTCCTCGAGATACTGCTAATGTCTGCCCAATGGCAACATCCGATAAGGTAACTGACGAAACTCTTGATGACTTTACATGTGATGAACTTGGCGATGCTTTTAATGACTTACTAAATGATCATAAGAAAGTCACTAGTAAATATAAGCATGCCAAGGAGAAAATCAAAGGCTATGAAATAGAGATTCATAATCTTTCTTCTTTACTTGATAATGTTAGAGATACTCCACCCACGGAAGTCACTGATGAGGTGTCCAAGCTTAAATTAAGCTTACATGATGCCGAAACACTTATTGAGAAGCAAACACGTGAGATCTCAGCACTCAACAAAGAGCTTGCGGAAGAAAAGAACAAACACAAGATCTCTATTGCTAAGATTGATGGTCTGAATGCTAAGTGCAATGAACTGAATGCTGTCTCTAAGAAATTAGAGATCGGATTGGGGAAATAGGTTGCTCAACCTCAAACCCAATCTCACAGTCACAAAACACACATAAAACACCAGACCACTCATAATAGTAAAACACGTCACCCACATGTAGCACGTAACCATTCTTATATGTACACGTACTCCCATGCAGCACGTAAACCACATGTACGTAGACAATATTCTCAACCTACTTATAACTATTATCCTGCTACTGTACATAGTCATAACTATTATCCTGCTGATACACATAGTCACTATCCTGCTGTTTCACATCACTATCACCATACTGTATATAGACATCACTATCAACCTGCTCCTAACATAAATACTCATGCTACTTGCACATACTGTGGATTACATGGTCATATCTCATCACAGTGTAGAATTAGAAAATTAGTTGATATTAATCTATATGCATGGGTACCGAAGACTAACATTTCAGGACCCACAAGAACTTAGGTACCAAATGTCACATCTACTCTTGATGTAGGTGGACCTTCCTTCTTCAACTAAAAGCAAGTGGATTCTCGATAGTGGATGCTCGGGACATATGACTGGGGACGCAAATCTTTTTGTATCACTATCGATAAAAAGGGAAGGATATGTATCATTCGGTAACAATTTAAAGGGCTACATCATAGGTAATGGTAGCATTGGTTATCCTCCTTCTCCTGTAATAAAGGATGTCTGCTTAGTGACTGAGTTAAAGCATAACCTGCTCAGCATAAGTCATCTTGCTGATCATGGATATGATATTAACTTCGGAAAGAATAAATGCTACATTTATGATAGGTCAACTGGAGATATTGCTTTTGAAGGGATAAGCGAAGATAACATTTACATTTTCTATCTATCTAGAAATACTAACAGTGCAGGAAGATGCCTCTACGTCCACAAGGATGAAAGACTTTTATGGCACAAGCGTCTTGGTCATGCCAATATGGATACTATATCTAGGTTATCGACAAAGAAGCTAGTAAGAGGTCTGCCCAACATCACATTCAAGAAGGACACAGTATGTGCCGAATGTGAACTGAATAAGGCAACCAAATCTTCATTTAAATTCATAAACACTATAAGTACTACTAAACCCTTGCAATTACTGCACATGGACTTATTTGGTCCAAGTAGAGTAGTCAGTCTTGATGGAAAACTCTATGCATTTGTTATTGTAGATAATTTTTCAAGATTTACTTGGATTTTCTTCCTTACAAACAAAAGTGATACTATTTCAGTTTTCAAAATCTTTGCCAAAAGGTCCAAAATGAAAAAGGCTACATGATTACTCGAATTCGAAGTGATCATGGAGGTAAATTCGAAAATTCTAATTTTAAAAAGTTTTGCGAAACAAATGGTTTTGATCATGAATTTTCTTGTCCTACAACTCCTCAACAAAATGGTGTTGTAGAGCGAAAGAATAGGACTCTTGGCGATATGGCTAGAGTCATGTTGAATAAATTTTCACTCCCAAAATATTTTTGGGCAGAAGCTGTCAGTACAGCTTACCATGTTTTAAATAGGGTGCTTATTCGACCTATTTCGAAGAAAACACCCTATGAACTTTAGTTTGGTAGGACTCCTAATGTCTCTTATTTTAGAGTGTTCGGTTGTCGCTGTTTTATCCTAAATACCAAAGACAACTTATGCAAGTTTAATGCCAAAGCTGACGATGGTATTTTTCTTGGCTATGCTGCCAAGAGTAAAGGATATAAAGTGTTCAACAAACGCTCAATGATTGTAGAAGAATATACTAATGTGTCTTTTGATGAGGAAAATAGTACATCGGCTATCCCCGACGATGATGTTGAACCATCAACTTCTACACCGATGAATACCACCCCTGAAACCAATTCTCTGGAGGGCATACCGAAGAAGTTCGATTTCAAGCCGTCACACCCAGAAAACTCGGTAATATGTGAGATATCACGCGGAGCAAGTGCTCGATCATCTTTAAGATATTTTATTGCTAGCACTGCTTTCATTTTGCAAATTGAGCCTAAAAATGTTTTAGAAGTTTTTAATGATGAATTTTGGATTTCCGCTATGCAAGAAGAACTCAACCAATTCGAAAGAAGCCAGGTCTGGGAACTTATTCCTAAACCGGCTAACCATTCTATTATTGGTACTAAATAGGTTTTTCGTAACAAAGTAAATGAAGATGGTTCAGTCACTCGCAACAAAGCGCGTCTAGTAGCTCAAGGATACAACCAAGAGGAAGATATCGACTACGATGAGACGTATGCTCCAGTTACAAGACTTGAATCCATTCGGACGCTTTGTGCCTTTACAAACTTTCAAAATTTTAAACTTTTTCAAATGGATGTGAAAAGTGCTTTTCTGAATGGTTTTATTAAAGAGGAAGTCTTTGTAAGACAACCTCCTGGTTTTGACAACACAAATTTTTCGACCACGTTTTCAAGCTCAAGAAAGCACTTTATGGCCTCAAACAAGCCCCCATAGCTTGGTATGAAGATAAAGGTTTTTCAAAAAGGAAAATTGACACTACACTTTTTATCAAAACTTTTCAAGACATCAATCTTTTACTTCAAATTTATGTTGATGATATCATATATGGGGTCCACTAATGAAAATCTACGCCAAGATTTTGCTAAGTGTATGCAGAACAAATTTGAGATGAGCATGAGGGGGAGCTCAATTAGTTCCTCGAACTGCAAGTCAAACAAACTTCGCAAGGAACATTCATCAGCCAGTCAAAATACACAAAGGATATGCTGAAGAAGTTTGATCTTGACAACGTCAAACCAATCAACACTCCTATGGCAACTACGACAAAGCTGGAACCTGATGAAAGCGGCAAACCTGTTGACCAACGTAAGTATCGAGGTATGATTGGTAGTCTACTTTACCTAACTGCTAGTCGTCCCGATATCATGTTTAGTGTTTGTCTGTGTGCTCGCTATCAAGCTAGTCCTAAGGAATCACACATGTCCGCCGTTAAGCGTATCTTTCGATACCTTAAAGGTACTGTTACAGTGGGCTTGTGGTATCCCAAATCCACATCCTTTGACCTTATTGGTTATTCGACTGCTGATTTTTTGGGATGCAAAGTCGACCGTAAGAGTACGAGCGGCACGTGTCATTTATTAGGCAAGACTCTAGTCTCATGGTTTAACAAGAAATATAATTTTATCGCCCTATCTACAACAGAAGCTGAATACATCGCAGCTAGTCGTTGTTGTGCACAAATTATATGGATGAAGCAAACCCTTGCAGACTATAACCTATCTTTTATACACATTTCTATTTTCTGCGATAACACTAGTGCTATAAATCTGACTAAGAACCCAGTATGTCACTAACGCACGAAACACATTGGAATTCGTCACTACTTTTTGTGTGATCATTAACAAAACGGCACTATAAATTTAGAATTTATTGACACTGATCATCAGCTAGCAGATTTCTTTACAAAACCACTATCCGAAGAGGATTCAACTTTCTTTATCGTGAATTAGAAATTTTGGATGAAACGGTTATTAATTAAATTGGTATGCGTAAATAACGATTATGACATATATCCTTATGGTGCCTTTGCTATAGGTACAAGCCGAAAGGGTTCTTCTGACAATAAGGCGTAAAAGCCTAAGCGACACGGTGTACTAGTCTTCGAACTACTGCTAGTTGGGATCCGGCCCCTACAGCTACCCCATGGCAGTTTCATCGTAATGATCGTTGTCATAAATCCTTGTTTATTATATAGTTTAATTTCATTTGTAACTTACTTAATTCAAAATTTTCTAAATTCAATTCCATTTATTCCATTCATGGTTTCTTTCACAATCACACTTTTGATTTTCATCAAACTTTTGCATATTTTTCCATCTTTTACACTCCATCAATTTTTTTTAACACTTGGTCATTTTATTTTCCCTGTTTTGAGTTCTGGCCTCAGCACCCAGAACTCGGGCCGAACTCTGCCTCACACAGAGTTCGGGCGGAGTTCGGTCTTCTGTTTCCAGAACCCTAGTGTGCTCTCAGCCGTCCATGTTTATTGATCCAATGGTCCAAGATTAACCCGACCAGCCGACCATACCTTAATATTTTCGGGAATTTCCTTCTCCTTCTTCTCCATTGCCACCTCTAAACCCTCTCCAATACATTCTCTCCAAACCCTAACCCTAGTTCTCTCAATCCTTGGATCTTTTTCACTCAAAATTCAAGGAGCTTAGGTTTGGGGCTATCCTCTTCCATATTCTTCTATTCTTTTGAGGTATACTCTCTTCTTTCTTCATTTCAAATTTCAAATTCTTATCATTATCAATGGTGCCTAGGTTGTTCAATAGGGGAAAGAGGGCTAGAACTGAGGGTGCTTCCTCATTGAACCCTCCTCCTCAAGATGTTCAACCCATTCATCCACTTTTTAATCCACCACCGCCTCATGACCCCAACACGTTTAATGAACAAATTTTTGTTTCATTGGAGGCTTCCAATGAATGGTTCAATGAATTTCATTCTAGGAGCGTATATGCGGGTCATCCTATGAATTTTACTATATTTTCTCGATATGACTCATTGTTTCATGACCTTTGTCTAGATGAGTTAGTATCTACATCATCTCTTATATATTTGAATGCTATACAAATATTTTACTGTAATCTCACTTTTGACGACACACGAATCTATTCTCATGTCGTCGGAATAGACATCACTTTTGATGATTTTGAACTTGCGGAATATCTCGAGATCCCGGAACCCAATTCCTGGGAGAAACTTGTCAATGCACGCAAGTTTCAATTACCTGATGGATCGTCCCTTGAGAGTTTCAAGGATGATTTATGTACTCCCAACACTCGTCCACGCAAGTTACTTACTAAATTTCTCAACCCATATTTCTATGAACTTTATCGTATCGTTTTCTCCACGATCTTGCCCAAAGCAGGATCAACTGATGAAGTTTCTTATTTTGAGTTCAATGCACTCTATCATCTTCACTTCCATGTCCCGTTCAACCTTCCGCACACTATAATGGACTAGATGATTAGTGCACGAAAGAGACCTCGATCATTGGTCTATGCTCTATATTTGCCAATACTCTTTTGTGCGTTCACCGTTCCTCTTGATGAGTGCCAGTTCCTTCCAGCCCCTGCCTATTTGTCTAAGGTAAGGCGGCTTCTAGCAGCTGTCGAGTCTCTTGCTGAGTCAGAGAATTCTGAGTCTGATGCTCAGGCTGATGCACCTACTTTTGGGCAACCTGCACCCGAGCCACCTGCTACTCTCGAGTCTATTCAGACCATACTGCGTGATTGCTTCATCTTTGAAGACGACCACTGGAACCAGCTAGATTATCGTACCACTTTGTAGATGAGTGCCATCAGTAACTCATTACATGACATCCGGTACACCATGTCTCGGCATCCCACTATGCCCTTTCCTATGGAGTGGGATCCATCTCGTGCCGGTTACCGCATCGACGACCCTTGGGTTATGCGATATCTGGATCCGGATGCAGCTTTTGTGGATCCTCGTCGTTCTGATACTGATCCATCTGACACCGCTGGACCATCTCGTGCTCCATGATGGATGTGGTTCCATACCTACTGCTGCTACTGCTGATGATCTTCTTTAGTTTTATGCTTTATGGACTTATGCTTATGTAGTTTCATTTTATTGTATGAGTACATTTTCAGTTTTATGTATGGATCTTTCGATTTTATCTGAAGTTATCATATTATTATTGTGTGCTTGCCAGTTAATCCTTTATACAGTCGTCTACCTGTGTTCATTTTGATAAATGCCAAAAGGGGAAGATCTATTTGATATTCATATTTCTATCATATCTATCTTTTGGAGGAGATAATGTATATCAGGATAAGGCATATTGGTCTACGGGGAAGCTATGTGTACGGGGGAGCTATGATTACGGGGGAGCTACTGTATTCTATGCTTGTCTACCCCTTTCAACTTGTGTCCAGGTATGAACATTGAATTTACAAATATCATTTTTGTCAATTATCAATATGGGGAAGATTGTTGGCCCAAACTAGATCACAGTCAACCAAATATTGACAAATTAACAATATGATACTTGTCATAATTCAATATGACGCATCAAGACAGAACTCAGTGTAAGACGGACGTCGTCTCTTTCCTGCAGCGTACTCGTTTTCAGAGTCTGTACTATTTTATACTTATTGAGTCTAGTAAAATGTTAACTGAGTAGCACTGGGTATTCTTGGCTTAACCCTTATTCCCAAACAAACCCAAGGCTCCACCAAAAGCCAAACTAGCCTACAAAGCCCATTTGAACATTCTGCCTTATGGAGACAGAGTTCGGGCCAAACTCTGCCCCACACAGAGTTTGGGTCGAACTCTGCCCCCTGATTTTTAGGACCCTAATTTTTAGGGTTTGTTGTATGCTAGTTGTCCAACGGCCAAAAATTTGAATTCATGACACAGAATTCTGGTCGAAATCTGCCTATCCCAACTAGTATAAATAGGCCTTGAATTCTCTCATTTTCAATCAACCAATTATCTTTTCTTCCCTTCTCTATATGCCTCATACAAGCCTTAACCTTCTCATCTACTAGTCACAAGCTTCCTAAGCCTAAAAGTGCTCAGTGCTATACAGTTAGAAGTTTGTACAAGAGTCAAGAAAGTCGCTTGAAAAATTCCAAGCTTCGCCACTGTGATCTTTGCAAGAAGTTGACGTGCTCTTCTGAAGAAAAGGCACGGGGTGTAACTACTATTTCACAAATAATGAATTTAATCCTGAGCTAGAGTTCTCAGGCTTGGACTAGTCCTCCACGAGGGAAACCAAGTTAAAATGACTGTGTTTGTGTATGCTCTCCTGATCTTTTTATTTTTGCATTTAATAACCTGATTATTTACTGTTGGTGAAAAGAGTTAAATTTTATTTGGTCATTATTGTTATAAACTCTATTCACCCCCTCTAGAGTTGTCTATCTGTTTTTCAGTTAAACCCTCATGCATTTAGACAGCCGTGACCGTATTACGAGGTGGGATTCACTTCAATGTACGTAGTTGGCTGTGTCTGTCCCCCGCTCTCCAGTATTCTGGTTCTGGGCGTGACACGATTTTAGTGGTGGCCCATGTAGGTTTTGTAAATCAAGATGTGAGAGGGTTTCACTGAATATATGTCTCAATCAGCACTCGCCCTTGATCTCTACTTGTGTCTTCTAATCTTTCTGAAAACTTGACCTGATCACATACTTGTATCCTCGATCTATCTTGGTCCTTTCTTATTGTTCTCCATGTCATTTCTTCAGTGGCATTGCTCATGGTCCTGTCGAACAGCAAGGTGGAGCGCCTCCAGTGAACCAGTAGCAACCTGGAGACCAAGTCCAACATTCTAGAGCAGCTTCTCGAGTCATACATTCCGGGGGTCCAGAGCCCCCAGTTCAGCCAGTCCACCCTGCAAAGCTTGATAATGGAACCCTGGTGGGACTCATCAGGGAATTGCTTGAATCTCAAGATCGCCGGGGCGATGCCCAACACCAGACAGTACAAGAGGCCATGGGCAGAGTTGGTTACCAAGGGAACAATACGGCCAACAGCTTCAAGTGTCTGAACCCTCCTTTCTTTGACAGCAGTGAAGATGCTATCACTGCTGATGCGTGGCTTCAGGATATAGAAGTTATCCTAGAGGCAGCTAGAATTCCTGAAAAAGAGAAGGTGGCCGTTGTGCGCCTACAGTTATTGGACTTAGCCCACAGCTGGTGGGCGATGCTAGCAGTTGGATTAGGAACGCATGTCTTATGGGCGGTATTCAGCAACAAGTTTCAGACCAAGTACTTCGACGCAGTAGCTCGGTATGATCTGCAGACGAGATTCACTAATCTCAAGCAGATGGGAAGGACCGTGGAAGGATATACGGTCGAGTTTTCTAGACTTAGTCGGTTTGCTCCTACCTTGGTGGCAACCGAATTGGATCAAGCCCAGCGATTCCAGCGGGGACTCCACCTATAGATCATTATATTAGTGGAAAAGTTTGAGCACCAGACGTTTGATGTCGTGTTGCGAGCAGTGAAGATGCATGAATATACTTCGCAGAGGATTGTAGATAGAAGCGGAGGACGGAAGAGGTCTCATGGGCAGATGTCCCAGTCATCAGCACCAGTCCCGGCAGCTAGGGTTTGACTATTGGAGCTCCTAGGAGGGCGACCACAGCCTCGTCGGTTTAGCACTTAACACCGACGTATCCTCAGCAGTAGAAGCAGAAGCAGTCTTCCGTAATGGGCTGCTCTCATTGTGGAAAGCCAGGACATGTAGTATCAGAATGTCGCAGAGTACAGGAATTGTGCTTGGCGTGTGGGGCACCGAATAACAAGATAGGGTCATGTCCGAATAGAGCCAGTTCATCATCATCAAACCTAACCAGTCCATCGGTTAGAGGTCCAGTACCTGTGCAACAGCTGTACCAGCCTCCTAGGCCATTGCCGCCTCAGGCTCAACAGTATGCCCAAGCTCAGATTCAGAACCGACAGAGAGGTTTCCAGCAGAGGGGACCAGCACCAAGAGGACAAGGACAGGCTATGGTTCTGACTGTGGCAGAAGAAATGGCATCAGGTGAGGTGGTGGCAGGTACCATTCTCGTCAACTCTTTTCCAGCATCAGTATTATTTGATTCGCGTGCATCGTATTCATTTATGTCTGCACGATTCGTGACATGGATAGGACTGGAGCCCGAGTCATTATCAGTAAGGCTCAATATACTTACTGGTAATGGTCTTATGGGAGTAGATAGAGTCTATTCCTAGTGTCGAATCGTAGTTAGCGGTACAGAGTTCCCCTGCTAGATTGATAGAATTTCTGATGGCCGACTATGATGTGGTCCTAGGAATGGATTAGTTGAAGGATCAATACGCAAGAATAGACTGCCATATTGGCAGGATTATTTTTGGTATTCTCGACGAACCAGAGTTTTCGTTTTGCAGAGGCAAAGTAGAACCTTCTCCACCAGTCTTGCGAATGGTAGTAGCAGAGGCAGTTCAGTTTTCCAGAGTAGAAGAGGAATTTCCTGATATATTTTCCTAAGAACTTCCAGGCATACCCCCAGAAAGAGAGATAGAGTTCACCATTGATTTGCTTCCAGGGACGACACCGGTGTCAGGGGGAGTCTACAGAATGGCACCTTCAGATAGAAATCTTGTACAAGATGATTGAAGAACTCAGAACCAAGGGATTCATTCATGCTAGTGGATCACCTTGGGGAGCCCCGATACTTCTTGTAAAAAAGAAGGATGGTACCCAAGATTATGTGTTGACTATCGTACCTTGAACTCTGTAACAATTAAGAATAGATATCCTCTACCAAGGATAGATGATTTATTTGATCAACTCAGAGGAGCGGCAGTATTTTTGAAGATTGACTTACGGTCAGGATACCATCAAATCAGATTCAGAGAGCAAGACATCCCGAAAACAGCATTCAGATCCAGATATGGAAATTGGGAGTTCCTTGTTATGCTATTTGGAGTGACCAATGCGCCAGCCGTATTCATGGACCTCATGAATCGTATCTTCATACCCTATTTGGACCAGTTCGTGATAGTGTTCATAGACGACATCTTAGTCTATAGCAAGAATGAGGCAGAGCATGAGCAACATCTTCATGTGGTTCTTCATATTCTCAGAGAGCACCAGTTGTACGCGAAGTTCAGTAAGTACAAATTTTGGCTGGATCGTATTTCGTACTTAGGTCATATCATCACTAGAGGTAGAGTGGAAGTGGACCCCCAGAAGATAGTAGTAATAGAGACATGGCCGGTACCCAGTACCGTCGTAGAAGTTCGGAGTTTCCTAGGATTGGCGGGCTATTACCGGCAGTTTGTTTCAGACTTTGCTCGAATTTCAATACCTTTGACGCAGTTGACCCGCAAGAATGTGCAGTTTGCTTGGACAGTAGAGTGTCAGAGTTTATTCAAGAAGTTGAAGCAAGGATTGATGACGGCACCTATTCTTATGCTTCCAGATGGGACTGTAGGATTTTCAGTTTATTGTGATGCTTCCGGCAGAGGATTGGATGTGTTTTGATACAGCATGGTAAGTTAGTAGCTTATGCGTCACGTCAGCTTCGTGATCATGAGAGAAATTATCCAACCCATGACTTGGAATTAGTAGCGGTGGTTTTCACACTTAAGTTGTGGAGGCATTATTTGTATGGAGATCGGGTGGAGATTTTCACCGACCACAAGAGTCTTAAGTATGTGTTTACTCAGAAGGACCTTAACATGTGTCAGAGAAGATGGCTAGAGCTACTTGTGGATTACGACATCAACCTGTAGTATCATCCGGAAAAGGCCAACGTTGTTGCAGATGCATTGAGCATAAGCGCCAGAGTTTATTTTCTAACAATACAGCCATAGTTGTTAGCAGATCTTCAGAAGATGGGTATTGAGGTTGTTTTTCTTTCCAATGTGGCATTGATGACTAGTATGCAAGTTCAGTCCAGTATAGTTGAGAGGATTAAGTTAGCTCAATCAGAGGATTCTAAGCTTCAGCGGCTTAGGGTAGAATGTGTAGCGGGACGGAGACCCGAGTTATGCATTCATGAGGATGGTACACTTCGACATGGAAGGCGTCTTTGTGTACCCAGTGGTGATATCAGGCAAGAGATCATGGCAGAAGCTCACAGTTTACTGTATTCGATTCATTCCGACGATACAAAGATGTATCGTGATATCCGTCAGCATTTTTGGTGGAATAGCATAAAGAGGGAGATAGCCCAGTTTGTCTCTCGTTGTTTAGTTTGCCAACAAGTTAAGGCTAAACATCAGAGACCAGCCAAATTTCTTCAACCTTTACCAATCCCAGAGTGAAAGTGGAGGCATATCACCATGGATTTTGTAACTGGGTTACCTAAATCCCCAGCTGGAAGAGATGCTATCTGGGTTATAGTTGACAGACTCACCAAGGTAGCTCATTTTCTCCCTTTCAAGATTGGCCATTCGACGGATCAGCTTGCAGAGATGTACTTCAGGTAGATAGTCAGATTGCACGGAGTACCAATTAGTATTATATCTGACAGAGATTCGAGATTTACATCGCACTTTTGGCGGAGTCTTCAGAAGAGTTTGGGGACTCGTCTCAAGTTCAATTCGGCTGATCATCCGCAGACAGATGGTCAGTCAGAACGCACGATCCAGACTCTTGAAGATATGTTTTAGTCTTGTATGCTCGACTTCGGTGGTTCATGGGAAGATCACCTGCATCTAGTGGAGTTCTTCTATAATAACAGTTTCCAGACTAGTATCCAGATGGCACCATTTGAGGCAATGTATGTCAGAAAGTGCAGATCCCCGTTAGCATGGGATGATGTCGGCGAGAGACAGATGCTTGGTCCATAGATGATTATGCAGACTATTGAAGTGGTCAGGCAAGTTAGGGATTATCTTCGAGTTGTGCAAGATCGCCAGCGTCATTGGGCCAATTCTCATCGGCGTTCCCTTGAATTTTCTATCGACAACGACATATTCCTTAGGATCTCGCCTACCCGTGGCGTCATTCGTTTTGGCGTATGGGAAAAGCTTAGTTCTAGGTATATAGGGTCGTTCGACATTCTAGAGCGAGTAGGTGATGTGTCATATCGTCTCGCTCTTTCGCCGTTGTTACGTGAGGTGCATGATGTCTTCCATGTATCCCAATAGCGACGGTATATCCCGTATCCAAGTCATGTTCTTGATCATTCAGAATTGGTTATTGGTACCAACCTTTTGTTTAAGGAAAGACCCGTATCCATATTGGACCGGAGAGAAAAGATACTTAAGAACAAGATTTTTAGTTTAGTCCGTGTTGCTTGGGGTCATCATTCTTTAGGTCAGTCAACGAGGGAACGTGAGGATGATATTCGATCGCGATATCCACACCTATTTGTCTTATAAGGTATAATGTCTTCCTTATGCCTTATGCTTTTAAATTCTTGCTTGCACGAATGATTGCTTGATTTACTGCTAGTTGTAGATTGTCTTTGATTAGTGTAACTTGCCCCGATATCTCTAGCCTCTTGATTAAATTTTGAGGACAAAATTCTTTTAAGGTGGGTAGAGTTGTCACTTCCGTTTTCCGTTATACGTATTTCCAGTGTACGTGTACGGATATCCGACCCGTATTTTGATTTGTATAGCATGGCTCGGCTTGGTTTGCTTTGGTTTATGTTAGAGATTGAGAGGATTGATATAAATATTAACTCCACTCTCTCTCTCTCTTTATTTATTTCCATTACATCTTTATTTATTTCTTCTTCCTCCATTAATTCTCTCCAACCACCTTAGGCAAGTGCAACTTGCTTCATGGAGGAACTCCATTTTATTTGTTCCATTGTCTTCTCTACAAGCTTCTAAGACTATTTAGTACTTAGCATTTTTTGTTTTGGAGGAGTAATTCTTGTAGATCTAAGTTTTCTTAAATCTTTCTTTTCTTGGGTTTTGATCTATCAAACTTTATTATTTTTATGTTTTGATTGTTCTATGTTGTAGAGAAATTGATTTTACCCAAAATAACCTTTGAAAACCTGGATTTCGATTTATTTTAAATGATTTATGGACCTTGAAAGTTCATGGGTTCCATGGTTCTTCTTCTCGGGTTGGAAAAGATGAACAATGTGTGGGCACGTGGCATTTTATGCGCCCACAGTGACTTTAGCCTTGGGCGCATAGCCTTTTATATGCGCCCAAGCTCCCTGCCTTCTTCAGTGTGGGCGCATGGCTTATTATTCGCCCGTAGCTTTTACTGGCTTATGCACATAACTTCAAATATGTGTTAAGTCATAGTGTCCCTTTGTTGTAGGCGCATAGTCCTTATCATGCGCCCACGTGGCTAATATAGATGGCTCCTAATTTGCCTCCCATTGCTCCCTGCCTCACCCATGTGGGCGCATAGACCATAGGCGCATGCATGTGGGCGCATGGGCCATGGGCACATGCACTCTCTTGTGCATTCTTTCCATTGCATATGCGCTACATGATGTGTTTGGTCCTAGGTGCATACATGTGGGCGCATGCCCTTAGACGCATAGCCTTAGGCGCATGCCACTCTCAGCACATGCATTTTGTGTGCATGCTCTTCATGACACCCCATTGACCCTTTGTGCTATCTCTTGCAAATGTCCGTATTTGTCCCCATGGTCCTTAGTGTAAATTATGACTTTGTTTGTACTCTTTACTTGACTGGTCCTGTAATATATTTTCCATGTTGAACATGTACTCTGAGCCTTAAATACGAACTTGGTATAGCATGTACACTCTCTAATAACTCCCTGATAGTGGTCTGCCGTGGTGCACTTACAGGATTACGACATGACAATGTGACTTTACATGATAACTCTTGATAGTGACCCGTCGTGGTGTACTCTTGACAAGCAATATGACATGAATAGAATTGATAGTGGCCCGATGAGACGCACTCCTGACAAGTAATCTTGATAAGTAACCTAACATGATAAATCTTCATATGTTGTTGTGACGGCTATCTTGACTCGCTAAGTAACTCTTGTCTTGACACCGTGGATGGTTGTGCTTGTATAAGCTACATGTCTCGTCTTACATCATGTCTAGGCCATGGATTCCTGGTTACCACGGTTAGGGATTCATACTGAATGTGACTAGGATAATGACTAGAGTAATCAAGTAGTCCATGAAGAGATTTCCCAGCTACAGACAGTCCCGTTATCTAGGCGCTCTAATTGGACTTGTAGCCAGCCATCGAGTAGGGCACATTTCTAGCACACTTTCATGTGTTGTACCCCAAGTCACCTAATCCAAATCTCTCAACTTGCGACTGGATAACCTGGATTAAGTCTGTAGGGCTTGTGGCTGTTGGAACATCTCAATGCATCTTGTTAGTAACTAGGCTTGTGATAACCCTAGTTAGTTAAAATATAAAGTCGTACTCATTGCTTGGCCGTGATTAATGGATGGAGTCCCGTCTAGTCTTGTCTAGACAGTGCCAGTACATAGTTACTTCAGCATGTTACTATTTTTGCTTTATCTTATCGATAATCGGTCAGAGGCTAAGTTCTGTTCAGGTGAAGGGTTACAACCCCGGTCCTTGTTTGGTTTACAGGTTGTAACTTGGTTATCAGAGTAGTTTCTTAGTTATCTTATCGTTTATCCCCTGAATTCTTAACTCTAAGTTTTTTGTCATTATTATGCCGTGTGAACAAACATGCTGATCTAACATGCTAGTTTTAGTTCTTAAGTGAAGCCTCCCTTGTGGCACTTGCTCTTTCTGGGGTCTGACCCAGCTGGTTTTGTGTGGCTAGATTTCGGAGTAGCACCCGAGGATCTTCCAGCCTTCCAGCCAGATGGTGAACACTAGACGCAACCCCGGCAACGAGTGGGTTTTATTTTGGTCTCCAACTCCATTGTAAATTATTCTCTTGAGGTGTTTAGCCGCCGAGCAAGTGTTAGCTCGTGTTGAAAGCTTATATTTTCTGTCTGCCTAAGGTCTGTAATATGATTGACAACTCCTAGGGTTGATCATTTATGACTTAAACTCTTGCTAGTCTTCGTATTTTGTATGACTAGCTTCATGATCATCTGAATATGTAATGTATGGGACGACTTACTTTGTATGTTTGATGATCTACCATCTTGTTTCATTTACTGCTTGCTTGAGATTGAGACACTAGGCCTGTTCTTGACCATAAGTGACTGTTGGCTTGTAGTTAAACCCTCATGCATCTAGACAGCCGTGACCGTATTGCGAGGTGGGATTCACTTCAATGTACGTAGCTGGCTGTTGTTTATCATTAAATATCAAGCACAACAAATTACAGATGAATTGAACTTGATTGCAAACTCGCTTGTACAAGAGAAAGCCTAGAAAGAAAGCCTAGGAAACTATCTAAGTACAATTGTTTAGTTTTGATTCTGGGGGGTGACGATAGAGGCTCAGAAAAGTGTAGCAACTCTGCCTTACTCCTTAGACTATCTGACGCGTTCCTTGCTCTCGAAGAAATTGCCCATCGTAGGTTACCAGCCTTGGATTGCCAACCATTTGCCTGGGTGTGGTACCCTGCTATTTATAGTGTTTTCTGCAATAGTAGATTTTTGGGCCGCAAAAGGGCCACGTGTCTCTCACAGTGCACAAAGACTCGATCTCGGGCTGCCAGCTAGTGGGGGTTGTTGAGATTTTGTTGTAGCGAATCTGGGTGGTTGAGACTTGGTCAGCCTGCTATGTGTCTCATCGCAAGATAGGATCAGTCTGCTTGAGTCATTTTGAGCTGCATAGGCCCTTCAGAGTTTGGCCTTGCTGGGCCACATAAAACTCATGTTGTAGTCTCCCTTAGTTCGCATATAGCTTGGAGACTTTTGAACCGCATAGGTTCTATATTCTGGGCCGCATAAACTCATACGGCTCAGATTGCAGTTACCCTTGGCCGTATGAATTACATAGATTGAGCTGCATTAGATTCATGCGGCTCGGGTCGCAGTCCTTTTGGCCGCATGGCCATGTCCAGTCTAATCATGTCTTATCTTCTTTTTGTCAGAGTGTCAGAATTGTCAGAGCTGTCAAAGCTGTCAGTCTTGCAAGAGTTTGTCAGCTTTATCAAACCAGAGTTTTGTCAGCTTTATCAGAAGGATTGATCAGCTTGGCCGCATGAGTAACTATTCTCTCTACGGCTCAAAAGTCAGTCTGGTGAAGATGGGCCGCAGGGGGCGTGCTGAGTCTGCCATGCGGCTCTTCTTTATGCGGGTCAATCTGTTCTAGGGTACTCATGCGGTCAGTTGTGATCCGTATGAACCCCATATTTTTTATGCTTCTACAAGACCCCTTTCAAAGTTTTTAAATTGTAAATTTGGAATACTTTGAATAAGAAGCATGGACATATATCAAGCCGCATAAAAATCTTCGAGTCGGGAGAGACGTCCTACCGTAGGGACATTTTGAGCTGCAGGGACGTTTTCGGGCCTTAGGTAGATCTTGTGTCGCAGGAAGATCTTGTACCGCACGGAGATCTTGTCTGCCAGCTGTCACTGCTGCATTTAATGCCTTGATTTAGTTTTTGATTTGGGCTCTTTTTTCTAGATAAAGCTGACGATTACTAAGGATAAAAATCCCCAAACGTCATTATTATCCTTAATGGATACGGGAATCGAAGTAGTAATGACGGTTATTAAGGATAAAAATATCCAAACGTCATCATTATCTTTAATGGATACGAGGATCGAGGCGGCGTTCATTTGTTTCCGCTTTGAGGAGCTATAAATATGGGCCATCCGGAGCGTGTTTTTTCCTTCAACTTTTCTCCTTCGTCTTCATCATCTTCGTAATCTTTCTATCCCGGTTAGCCATGGATCTGAAAGCTTCCAAGTCGACTGATGCTACAGCCAAAGGGAAGGGGCTCACCTCTCCGTCGAGTGCTGCGGACTCTCCTCCCGTTCATCCTGACGTGCAACCCTCTATTAAGGGTAAGGACGGTAGAAAAGCGATAACTTAAATTTGAACGGCCATATCGCATGTTCTATGCACGGATTTGTCATAAATTGCCTCTGTGCTTTAGGCATGATCGATATATCCTCCAACTCATGGGACTGCATGTGTTCTGTATGATGGGGCTGTATGGATTGAGCCGCATAAGCGCCACTGACCTTCATGGATGCCTCATACTTGAGCCGCGTGAGCGCTACAGGGCTGAACCGTATGGATGCCTCGTGACCAAACCGCATATCCATCTCATAAATGATCCGCATAAATGCTTCATGGCTTAGTCGTATGAACATTGCATGACAGAACTGCATAAGTGCTTTTTAAAACTGAGCCGCATGTGTCTCATGTTTTTAAGCTGCATTCCTCATAACTGGGCCGCATAGGGTCTATTTGGCTGAATGTTGTTTTCTTCTACCTGCTAACCCCCCTTTTTTTACAGGGATCCAGGACCAGTATCGGCGATAGAGTGAAAATGCACCATTCTGACACACACATCAGACAGCTCAAAACTCCCTAGGCTTCGAAAGAGTTTTTCCCGTGCCATTTTGGCATACACATCAGACAACTCAGAACTCCTCATGCTTCGGAAGAGTTTTTCCCAGGTGGTAGGAAGAACCTTTATACCTCGGAGAGTTGGACGGTGGTCAGGCGTCATTATGAACATCATGTTTTTACGGCTCTCCAAGTAGGCAAAACCACCATTAGGGGTGTTGTTTTGAAGGTATGGTCTTTTGGAGGAGCGGGGCTAAGGTATCCGCAATACTTAGGGGAGAAAAGCATGCTATATTTGCCCTCCTTCGTGCAGCTCCTTGGAGATTCAACAGCCTTATTTGCTTCTCAGCAGTAAAACATGACTTCTTTCGAGGGCCACGAAACTGCTTTTTGACGAAGGTGAAGTGCTGTCAAACTGACCAAACTATGTATTGTTAGATTTTCTTTTCTTTTCTTTTTGCTGCTGATGTAGTCCTATGAATGTAACTAATTTTGAATAAGCAGAATACATTCACTCCATTCTTTATTTGTAGTATCTATGGTGCTTGTACTAGAGGGCATAATACAGTATTTGTGTTTGATAAAGGACATCCTACTAGGGGACTTTTTTGTGGACTTATTGCCCTTTTGTGCATCTGGAAATGCGAGCAAATAGATTTGAATGACATTTTGTGGGCCTACTACTCTTTTGTACACCAATGGTGCGAGTAATAGATTAGGATAACTTTTGTGGATCTATTACCCTTCTGCACACTGGCGGTGCAGGTAATAGATTTGAAATAAAACCCAACAGAAGTAATATGGACGTGATAGGTTTTGTGGTCTTAACACCGTGTCTTTTATCCCGGGTTGGGTACAGGTGTTAAGTCGGAAGACTATCGGTATCAGAGGTAATATAGACGTGACGCACGATAATCAGGCATAATCTTTGGTGGAATGGATTTTGAGACAAAACCTAATAGAGGTAATGTGGATGTGATAGGTTTTATGGTCATAACACCATGTCTTTTATCCCATGTTGGGTACAGGTGTTAAGTCAAGAGACTATCGGTATCAGAGGTAATATGGACGTGATACACGATAATCAAGCATAATCTTTGGTGGACCTATTACTCTTTTGCGCACTGGTGGTGCGAGTAATAGATTTTGAGATAAAACCAACAGAGGTAGTATGGACGTGATATGTTTTGTGGTCTTAACACCATATCTTTTATCCCGGGTTGGGTACAGGTGTTAAGTCGGAAGATTATCGGTACCATAGGTAATATGGACGTGACACACGATAATCAGCACCAGGAAGTCTGCTCAGAGATAATGATAAACTGGGCAGACTCCCATGAGGTAAAGCATTAGAGTGGGAGTTCAGAGGTATCATCGTACATGACTCGCCACTCAGGATATGATAGAGTGTGAGTTCAGAGGTATCATCGTACATGACTCGCCACTCAAGGAGATGCGATAGAGTGTGAGTTCAGAGGTACTTGGTGTACATAACTCGATAGTTTTGAAGATTTGATGGTTTGTGGGAGTACCAGCATGTCATTAGACATAGTATTTCTTCAGGAATTTGCGGTTTATGGGCATCATGAGCAAGTCCCCGTTCTGTTTTGCGAGCCGGTATGCTCCGTTGGAGAATACGATATAGATGATGTTTGGACCCTCCCACTTGGGCTGGAATTTGCCGACGGTTTTGTGAGTCATGACCATCGGTCTGCGAACGGTCAAGACGAGATCGCCTACTTGGAATGTCTTCTGCTTGACTTTCTTATTGAAGGCTCGAAAGATGTGTGCTTGATAGAACTCGATGCTTTGTTGAGCTTGCAAGCGCTTCTCGTCTAACGCTTCCAATTCATGTAGCCGTCGGCGGTAGTTATCTTCCGACGCTAATCGGTAAGTAAGGGCCATACGAAATGAGGGGATCTAAGTCTCTAATGGGAGAACTGCCTCGCTCCCGTACATCAGAGAGAATGGTGTATTTTTTGTAGCCGTCAGACTCATAGTACGGTATGCCCATAAGCATTCGCCCAGCTTTTCATTCCAGTCGCTCTTGTTCGAAGACACGAACTTCTTGAGAAGCTTGATTATGGTCCTTGTTAAAGGCTTCAGCCAGACCATTAGCAGATGGGTTGTAGGCCGTTGAAGCCACATTCTAAATTCGATTCTTATTGCAGAATCGATATAAGGCATAGCTTGTGAACTGCGGACCGTTGTCATGAATGATCCTCCTTGGCAGTCCAAAATGGTAAATGACGTGATATTTTATGAAACTGATCACGTTTGATATCTTTACCTCTGCCAACGGAACAGCTTCCACCCATTTGGAGAAGTACTCGGTGATTGCGAGAATAAACAGGTGCCCTTCGGACGACGGCAGGTGATTGGGCCAACAATGTCCATTCCCCATGCTTCAAATGGCCAAGAGGCCGCTGTTGGGTACAAGAACTCAGATGGCAGATGTATGAAATCTGCGTGAATCTGACAAGCCATGTATTTCTTTGCATAATCGATTGCGTCTGCTACCATCGTAGGCCAATAGTAACCCATCCGACGGAGACGGTCCTGCAACTTTGGGCCCGATTGGTGAGCCCCGCAAACGCCATCGTGAGCCTCGCGTAAGGCTTCTTTGGCTTCTGCATTTGACAGACATCTTAACAGTAGTCAGTCGTAAGATCGTCGGTACAATATTTTTATTTTCGTGTCATAAAAGAATCTGAGAGAACGCCTTCTGATTGAAGTTGCTTCTTTCACATTCTCTGCCAGGATTCCATAGACTGCAAAATCGATGAACGGGAGTCTCCAGTCTTGCACGTCATTAGTTATCTGGGCGGAGTAACTCGTATCCAGTTGAACGTTAATTTTGGGACAGACCAGCTCATGGCCCATAACGTCAACTGGATGATGAGCAAAATTTAGAACCGCCAAAGAAGTGGCCAGGCCTGCTAGGGCGTCGGCTTCAATATTCTGGAGCCTAGGAACATGTTCTATAAAGAACCCCTCTAAGGTTGCTATGATAGCAATTGCTGTATGATGATAATGAATCAGGTCCGCATTGCGAACTTCGTTACTTGTCTCGGATTTGATTGACAACCTACTGCGAGTCGTCATATGCTTCTAGGTATTTGACTCCCACTTCTTTTACAAGTCGGAGCCCGATGACCAAAGTGTTATATTCGGCTACATTGTTTGAGCAGGGTTCCGTGAGAGAATATGCCATGTTGACTACCAATCCAGGGGGAGAAATTAACACTATTCCGACTCCAGCGACGATATCACCTTGGGGCCCCTCTTTAGGCACCGTCGAAGAACATTCGCCAAACAACTTCATGTGAAGTTATGTTTGAATTAATGACTTCATCTGGGATTTCTTCATAGATTCTGGCTATTTTTTAGCCTGGATGGGCTGCCAGAAAGTCGGCCACGGCTTGACCTTTGACAGCCTTTTACGAAACGAAGACCATGTCGTAGGAAGATAACAGTATCGCCCATGCGGCTAGACGAGAACTGAGTGTGCCAGGCTTGGTCATGAGAACCCTGAGGTGATTGACTCACGAGATAACATAGATGGTGTGCCCTGACACATAGTGTCGTGTTTTCTGAATGGCGAACACCAAGGCAAGGCATTCCTTCTCTACGACGGTGTACCTATGCTCCGGCCCCACCATCATTCGGCTGAGGTAATAGATGGCTTATTCGTGCCCCGCATTATTGTTTTGTGTTAGCAAGGCACCGAAGGAGTGTTCCATTGCTCGTACATAGAGCAGGAAAGGCTTTCCGGTAATCCGGGCTACCAGAACTGGCAGATTTGTCAGGTATTCCTTAATGTCATCAAAGGCGCGTTGACATTCCTCATTCCATACGAAAGAGATGACTTTCTTCATCAGTTGTGTGAAGGGTTGACATCGCCCTGAGAGGTTAGATATGAACCTCCTGATGTAAGCTAGTCTTCCCTGAAGGCCGCGGAGTTCACGGAGGTTCTTCGGCGGAATCATCTCCAGGATTTCCTTTGTCTTATCGGGGTCTATGTGAATGCCCTTGGAAGTAATGACAATGCCCAAGAACTTCCTGCTAGACACGGCCAGAAAAGACTTGGTGGGATTCATCTTCAAATTATGTGCTCGTATAAGATCGAACATTGTTCTCAAATCGTGTAGGTGGTCATCCTTGGAGCGGATTTTGACGGCAATATCGTCAACATAGCACTCCACCGTCTTGTGCAAGTGATCTCTGAATATGACTCTCATAGCACGTTGATACGTAGCACCGGCGTTCTTCAGGCCAAAGGGTATAACTGTGTAGCAATATACGCCAATCGGTGTTCGAAATGACGTATGCTTCTCATCGTCAGAAGACATTTTGATTTAATTGTATCCTGAAAAGCCATCCATAAAGGACATGCGCTCGAAGCCATACGTATTATCGATCCTTATGTCGGTTATGGGAAGAGGGAATTCATCCTTAGGACATGCCGCATTCAAATTGCGAAAGTCGATACAGATTCGGATCGTTCTGTTCTTCTTGACGAATGGTACTATATTAGCTATCCAGTCTGGGTGCTGCTCCTCGCAGATGAAACTGCTAGCTATAAGCTTGTTTACTTCCGCTTCGATGGAGTTCATGATGTCTGGACGGAACCGTCGTTGCTGTTGCTTGACTGCTTTCGCGTCCGGATGAATATTGAGCTTATGAAGTGTGATCTCGGGGTTTAGCCCTGGCATGTCTTCATAGCTCCAGGCAAAGCCGTCGATGTATTCTCTGACGAGTTGCAACAAGGACTCCCACTCGCCGTCTGTCAGGCTTTTACTGACGAAGATTGGCTTTGGAGAGGATTCATCACCGAGGTTAACTTACATGACCTCATCTTCAGTAGGAGGATCATGAAGTTCAAAGCATTTCTTCCATTGTGAATCCAGTTGCTGGACCCATGGCTCTAATTTAATAGGTTCGAGTAGATTCTCGTCTTCCTCTTTAATGTCAGCGGATGCCATGTTGACAGATAATGTCTGTCTGAACATATCTCCAATGCTATCGTCAGAATCGTATGTAGGTGATTCGGATGAGTGAGATTGCCACTCGCATTCCATCGGAGCTCTCGGGCATTGTTGCTGGTGTAACATAACCGAGGCCACATTTGGACTCGCTGTAGTAATCCCGAGGTTTCCCAGACGGAGTTGACAGCTACAGAGGCGACCGCCGACCATTGCCATAATTTAGACCTGGGGTAGCCTTTATGTTGTACCCCTGCTTTTGCATGAAGTACTTAGCCTGAGGACTATACAGGTAGAGCGGTAGTCTTCCGGTATCGGGTTCGAGATCAAACTCTTGAGGCATGAAGAGTTGAGGACCTTCTTTTCGGCCAAAGATGGTCGTGTGATCCCCTTTTCTGCCTAGGACTAGGAAGTAGGCATCTTAATGGGAGAAAGTTGGTTTGCGGTAAGGACGGTTGTCACCTTTTATTGCAGGTTAATATCCCGACCGAGTCCCGCAGTATACATCAGATTGAGTTTATTACACTCAGAATAGTTCAATGGCAACCTCTTATTGATGAAATAAGGAATTTTGTCCACAGGGATTACATTATCATGAGAGGGACTATCCACCTTTGCAATCAGATACTTTGCGAGTTTTGCATCCTCTTCAGCTACCCCCTGCGTGACCGGAGGTTGGGATGCTGTCTTGGACAACTTGACCCCCAAGGGTTCAGCTTGTGGCATTGGCTTGCCTGAGGGTAGCGGATCGACACTTGGTTGTCGGCTTGCCTGAGGGTAGCGGATCGACACTTGGTTGTCGGCTCGCCTTGGAAAGACGGATGACCATTGGTTCGGCAGGAGACTTTTTATCTTCAAGTTGCTTTTGACTAGATCTTTGCAATCGGATCACCATTGTATCACGGGCTTTGGGAGTCGGATGACCATCGGTTCCAACTGTGCAGCTGGGGTGGAGGAACCGGGCACCTCTTTATGCAAAGTTGCGACAAGGGGTGTGGCTTTGCCTGGTTTACGGGCCTAGAAATGAATTATCAAGGATTCCTCTGGCCCTGTGACGGCCTCCAGTTCGTCAGTTATGTGTTTCCTGGATTCGTCATATAGACAAGCCTCCGAAGAATAATAAGACTCAACCCCTTTGAAGGAATCAATGTCGGTGAATTCAGTCCTCACGAAGCCGTGCTTACTGACATACTTGAAGCACAGGTGGAGGGTGGATGTCACGATCATATAGTCATGTATCCACGGACGCACCAAGAGGATGTTGTAGGGCGTGTCTACATCTATGACGTAGCAGGTAACCTCTGTCCTCAGGTTGCCGATCTGACATTTCAATCGGATCTTTCCTAAGGGATAGCTCCTTCCTGAGTTGAAACCGCTAATGGCGATGTTGGTCGCCGTTAGCCGATGCACAGGGATGTCGATGACTTGAAGCAAGCTTTTCGGGATGATGCTTATCGATGAGCCAGAATCGATGTGCATCTGATCCACCTTGATGTCGCCTATGTATCCAGTGTAGTACAAGGGGCGATCATGCATGTTGGCCTTGATCAGCATGTCCTGTGGGGTGAATACGATGTTGGTCATTGTATCCACACTGTTGCTGTCCTGGAGATCTACCGACGAGTCTTTCCCTGTAGGTTTGACCTAGGCTAAGTAAGCATCAGCATTCTGGAGCGCTTCACTCAATGCGACACGAAGATCCTTGGAGAGCCTTAGGATCTCATATAATGACAACTTTGCCGGCGTATTAGCCAATTGTGCTAATATGTTAAAGTTGTAAGGTCTCTCCAGCCCTTGAGGTGCCTCTTTACGGAGCGGCCTATCGAAGCAGATTTCCTTCAGCTTTGACCTGTCTGCCGATGGAGGCTGAGATAGCCCTGGAACATCAATGGCGGGCAGCGTTGCCAGTTGAGGGTCTTCAAATGAACTACCCGGAGTGGGCTGGACTTGTGTCCCAGACCGGGTAAGAACGGCCGCCGCTTCCTCAGCTTCAGTTGAAATTGTGTGGCAGGATCTGGACTTCCTGCTCTTCTTCTTGTTGGCTGGAGATGACACTGCCTGGGTAACTTCGGGCACTAAGTCGGGGTGTACCCACATGACCTCTCCTCGAGACGTGGTAAGAGGTACCAAGCCAGTCGTCTGGTCTCGGACGGGGAGAAGATTAGTAACCTCCATCATTGCCCGGGGGGTAGGTATTACCCCGTCTTGAGTTCTTGTTGGAGGGAAGTCGCCGAACTGAATTGACACCATGTTCGCTGCCACGGTAACCTCTTCAAAGTCTAGCGACAGAGCTTTGGAGTCGATAAGATTCTGGATGTACCGCTTTAATTGAAAGCAGTCTTGAGTGGCATAATGAACATAGCAGTGGAAATGGCAGTATTTTGGGTCCTCCATCTCTGCCGCTCGGGGCTCGCACCTTGGTGGAGAGAGTTGGATCCTGTCCCCTTGCAAGAGCATGTCGAAGATAGGCTTGACATGACTATCTTCGAATGAGTAATTGACCTGGGGCCACTGAGCTTCTGCCTGCTTTTGTTCAGGCTTCTTGGTCGTACCGGCGATCAGGGCCTGTTTGCCCTTATTGTCCCGGTTATTGGAGGTGCCGTCAGTGTTGTTGTTATTGGAGGCGGTACCAGGACGTCTGCCCTTATCCTCTTCGTCTGGGATGTGTAATCCCAACTGGCGAGCCTTCTTTAACTTTGCCTCCGCATTAGTGGCGCTTATGATGAAGGTCGTCCAATTCCTGAACTGATCTTCACCCATCCAGAGGCTGATTGCGGGTAGCAACATCTTCTGGAAGATTTTAATCAAGGAGCTTTCGGGATTGCCTTGGGGCAATCTCATTGTAGTTTTGCGGAACCGCTCGATATAGTTCCTTGTCAGCTCCCTCTCCCCCTGAATGACGTCCATGAGGGATGACATTGTCACATCATGTCCCACTTCGTAAAATTGTTCTAGGAACATATGCTTGAAGTCGTCAAAAGAATGGATGCAGTTGTCAGGAAGGTTGCGATACCAGTCGAACGCGATCCCCTCCAATGCTCCGATGAATACTCGTGTGAGAATAGCATCACTAGGCGGCAAGTG
Organism: Iris pallida; assembly: GCA_029216955.1. NCBI lineage: Eukaryota > Viridiplantae > Streptophyta > Magnoliopsida > Asparagales > Iridaceae > Iris > Iris pallida. The sequence continues at coordinate 3,563,106 of JANAVB010031617.1, read as the reverse complement.
GTCGGTTGTGACCTTAAAATAAGTCATGTATCGACTAGCAGAGGTCTTTCCGTCATATGAATCGATATGGAACGGCTTGTACCGTGGTGGAAAAGGCATATCTCTCCCTGCAACGAGATACAGCTGCCGTATTCTAAGGTCCCGGGAGGAATCTCGGGCATTGAACATTGCCCGAAGCTCCTGGACTTCCCTCCTTGCCTCGCTTGCTTCATTTGCAGCTGAAGGAGCGGAGGATCCTAGAGGATTGTCATACAAAGGAGGAGCGGTCGTGTTGGAGTCCGCATTGACTGCAGGTCCCAAGCTTGTTTGTTCAGGCGTCCTTGATTGTTGAGTCGGCAAAGCAGCCTTGATTTCGTCTACTGACTTGACCAAGGACAAGAGCATGGCATCAAGTACTTTCAGACGTTGTCGGCCAGTAGGCGCCTCATGATCTTCGTCGGCCATAAAGATTGTTCGCACGTGGGTAGAGGTGGAAGGGATCGTAGTAGAGGTGCTCTCTGTGTCGTACCCTCGTACCGAGAAATCGTCGGGGAATGTCGGAATGTATTCCTCCTCGGACTCGAAAGGGGTGCTACCCCCTGAGCAGGAAGTCGCATCGACTTGGCGAGGGCGATCATCCTCAGGGACGTCCACGTCTGTTGAGTAATTCCAGTGGATCGCTACCCTCTGCGTATGCTCTTGGAACACCGGCTTATCGCATTCATTGAGGGGACTGCTACCCCCGACTTCATCTACCCCCAGGGAGGTCAAGGATGCACCCCCAGGTGTTGGAAGCTTCCTTTTGGATCGAGTGTCTAGGTAGACACCCCCTGTGGTTGTCGGTGGCAGTCCTCCAGACACGAGTTTCCTTGCAATGCTGGCAGATATTGTCGGGCTGGAAGAGCCTGTCTTATTCCCTCCCTTGCCGGGAAGAACCTTTCGGGTTGAATTAAAGGAGGCGAAAGGAAATTTCTCGTCTCCTGAAATTTGTACCTATTTTTGAAGTTGTTGTTCGAAAGGTGTTGGCTGCTGCAGTCGTTGGAAAATGGACTGCCGATCTTCAGGTGCTGCCAACTTGTCGCAGCAGCAGTTGATGATGACTTGGGTGCAACGACGTCCCGAGAGGGGCTCATTGCACGCCAAGGTTGTAGTGCCCCGTCCCGCTCAGTCAATCGGAGGAATCGAAATGCCAACGGCGTTCGGACTTAGCCTTGCAACGGCTGCTCGAAGACATCGCTCGGTCAAGGCGACCACTCGCTCAGGTGGGGTAGTTTCGGTGAACTTGCCTCATCTTAGCCTTCACATAATAAATCATATGTTTTCAACTTGCACAAGTAGGCTTGATAATAAAAGTGACGAATCTACATAGCTAAAGGGAATAATCCCGACGGGTTGAATTAAGTCAGAATATGGAAAGGTCCAACGGTTGGCTTAGAGTTGGTGCACAGCGTGCTTTGAAAATGACACTCGATCCTTCGTCCCGTGGCTTGGGAGAAGGAAAGTTGGTTGAGTAGGCAAAGTTATGAACGTAGCCTAAGTCATAGGCGTCGCCCGCATAAATGCATCATAAAGCATGTACGGTCCTATCGTCCAAGGATTGGCATAGCCTTGGCTTGCCCCATGAGTTAAGATGCGTTGCACGGCTTATGATATAAGTCTAGGCACCAAAATGACTTGGTCGTTCAGAAGTCGAACGCATGCGCGGCATGTTTCCGCAATGCGAGGCCTGACGCAGCCTTTGCTCGTCGAGTCGTTGTGCGTCTAAGTCAGGCAAGTTATGTTCGGCTATCAAAGTGGTAGTAAGCACGGTCCTACGAGCTCTACGGCTGGGCATAATCACAAAGTCTTACGGTCTCAAGGCCCGTCATATAAAGTATGACTTGGGCGACAGCGTCGCGTAGAACGTAAGTCGGTTTAAGGCACGATGCACGGACTTAGTGTTTAAGGCATGAACCACGGTTGATTTAATGAGTTTTGGAGAAAAGACTATCGAATAGGCATTCATGAGTAGAATGAAATGATATGGTAACATGGAAAGAGTGCTCGCGACCATGGGTCGTCGAGGGGTCTCAAATGATAGAAGTCTTGATATTGGTTTTGAAAGAGATGGTAACATTGAAAGAAGGATGACTGTGTGAGACGTTAGTTTGAGTCGAGTCTTGCATGGTCATTGGACAACTTGTCGACAAGGAAAAGTTTTCACGAGCGGCAACCCTGGGCACCATGGGACCGCGTCGTTCCGGAGGGAAACACGGTATAGCCGTAGCAGGATAAACCGCTCGGGTTATTCGGGAACTTTCTTCGGGGCTAGCAATTTGCGTTGAACGGGTCGCCGAATAACAAAGCTATAAGTCCACGATAGCTTGTGGTGTTAGTGACCAATTCATATAGATGGGTCGGCACGAGCGACAATCCGCGTGTGTGCATTTGAATTTAGTCTAGTTGAATGTGTGTATGGTTGGAACACAAGTGTTTAGGCCTAAGAATGGCTACAACATAGGCGACGTGCTTCGGCACGAGATGTGGCGTCGAGTCTTGAGTTGTCAGCATATAAGTTGCATAAATTGGTTTGAGTTGTCTTGAGTTTAAGTCAGGAAATGCCGCAAGGCAAAGTTGGTCGAGTAACACTTAGTTCACAAGTCGGATGGGTCAGTTGATAATTTAGTAGCGAAGGGCCGCGAGGCGGCAAGGGCCACGAGGCGGCGATATGATTGAGTCTCATTTGAGTTACGAGGCACGACCTCAACAAGGACTTATAGCACGGTCACACGGGAATGGAGTCTTATCGCATAGTTGTGTCTCTGATTTTGGCCGAAAGACAAGCACGACTTGATAGGTTAACGTTGTTGAGTCGACGTTTTTGTTGCAAGCACGGGATGGTCTAGAGAGACAAAATTGGCCAAGGCGTCGGTCCGAAAACTGATCCTGAGGCAAGACTAGAAAGACAATCATAAAAGGGACTATGTTACACACAAAGTAAATTAACGTGTTGGTTTTGTATAGGTGGGCGAGGAGCTCATTCCACCAGTACAGTTGAGTACTGACACCCACACAGTTTTTATGTGCAGGCACAGGTAGAAGCTCGTGGTGCAGAGCTCGCTTGGATGCGTCGAAGCACGGAGTTCATTGGCGATTCGAAGCGTGCGGCCGCATGGAGTCAAGACTTATACGGGACATAATGTATGGACGTCGCCTTCTGAAGCATCCGCTGGTTCAAGACTTGTATTGAGAGATAAGAGAGAGCTGAGTGACTTGTAATGTGAGCTTGAGTGAGCTTGAGAGACTTGTAATTTTGGCCTTGCTCCCTATTGTAACCTTTGTTTCAAAATCAATAAAGAGCTTCTTTTGAATAACTTGTGTTTATTCTAATTTCTGTTGCTATTATTCAATGTCTCTGCACGGGACTTTTGTGCGACGACCCCGTCGCAGCCGCTGAAATCGGCCGTTATGGAACCTGTCTTGTACGAGCGAAATCTAGGCTCGTGCGGCATCACGCCTTAGCGAGGACGATCGCTCCTACGGGAGCGGGGCGTGACAAAGGTTGCTTCATTCTCCTTGCGTTTGTGAGTAATCACCTCTCGCAAGTCGGTAGCGGGGATCTACCTTTGCATCCCATTTGTGGACCCGAGCACACGGGTGCGTAGGTGTCATGTTTGCTCCCTGATCTAAGGCTAGTTAAAGCACTTGCTCTCGATCGTTGGAAGAAGACTTTTGAGACCCACCCTGTCCATTAGCCCTGGGGCACTGGACGCAGGTGGTTCTGTACAACTTTCCATCAGGAGCCCGTATAACAGTTAACGGTGCCCGCTGACGGTCAGCAACTTGGACAGTTGACTGGGCTTGTTGGGCCCGTACTGCCATAGACTTCTTTGACTTAGCACCCGAAGGCGCATAGTAAAAAGTGTCCAGAATGATACATTCCACATTCTCAATAGGCCATATAGAGTCGGGCCCGCATGAGAGACAGTCGAACACAGAGCTTCTGACAAGGCCGCATGAGACACTCTACCTATGGCCAAGATTGGCTGCCGCATGGGCCATCTGCCTGCGGCCAGAGTTTGCTGCAGCATGGCCGATCTGCCTGCGGCCAGAATTGTCTGCCGCATGGACGATCTGCCTGTGGCCAGAGTTGGCTGCCGCATAGGCGATCTACCTGCGGCCAGAGTTAGCTACCGCATGGGCGATCTGTCTGCAGCCAGAGTTGGCTGTCGCATGAGTCATTTGCCCATCTTTCTTATGCGGCCTCTTCCTCGTCCGCATGGATTTCCCTTGTGCCCCTAAAACTCAACATCGTAGTGCTTTTCTCTGCTGGATTTGGGGACAGTGAGGTTATCTGCGGTCGGAAGCAAGGCCGTAGGAGGGTCTCCGTCTTGGGCCACGGAAGGAGTTTCTTCGAGAACCTGGTCGGGGGCAACGTTTTGTGCTTTGACATGTTGCGGGCTCTCATGGGTTAGCTCGCTTCTGCGATGGGCTGGCGCTCACTTCAGAGAGGATTTCTTCGAATGTTCATTGGTCAAATCGAACCACGAGTATTTGTTGCATGGAGCCGAGCTTGGACGCGTCATATTGCATCACCAACTTCTCATCAGAAGAGAAGGATGTCCCCAGCAGAGTCGTCATCGTGTATGCCATTGAATATCAAGTACAACAAATTAAAGATAAATTGAACTTGATTGCAAACATGCTTGTACAAGATAAAGCCTAGAAAGAAAGCCTAGGAAACAATCTAAGTACAATTGTTTAGTTTTGATTCTGGGGGGTGACGATAGAGGTTCGAAAAAGTGTAGCAACTCTGCCTTGCTCCTTGGACTATCTGGCGTGCTCCTTGCTCTCGAAGAAATTGTCCTTCGTAAGTTACCAGCCATGGATTGCCAACCATTTGTCTGGGTGTGGTACCCTGCTATTTATAGTGTTTTCTACAATAGCCGATTTTTGGGCCGCATAAAGAGCTATGTGGCCACGTCTCTCACAGCGCACAAAGACTCGATCTCGAGGTGCCAGCTGGTAGGGGTTGTTGAGATTTTGTTGTAGCAAATCTGGGTGGTTGAGACTTGGTCAGCCTGCCACGTGTCTCATCGCAAGATAGGATCAGTCTGCTTGAGTCATTTTGAGCTGCATAGGCCTTTAGAGTTCGTCCATGTTAGGCCGCATAGACTCACGCAGCAGTCTCCCTTAGTCCGCATGTAGGTTGAGAACTTTTGAACCGCATAGGTTCTATATTCTGGGCCACATAAAGCTCATGCGGCTCAGATTGTAGTTACCCTTGGCCGTATGAAGTACATAGATTGAGCCGCATAAGATTCATGCGGCTCGGGTCGCAGTCCTTTTGGCCGCATGGCCATGTCCAATCTAATCATGTCTTATCTTTTTTTTGTCAGAGTGTCAGAATTATCAGAGCTGTCAAAGTTGTCAGTCTTGCCAGAGTTTGCCAGCTTTATCAGACCAGAAGGATTGATCAGCTTGTCCGCATGAGTAACTGTTCTTTCTGCGGCTCAAAAGTCGGTCTGGTGAAGATGGGCCACAGGGGGCGTGCTGAGTCTATTATACAGCTCTTCTTTATGCTGGTCAATCTGTTCTAGGGTACTCATGCGGTCAGTTGTGATCCGCATGGACCCCATATTTTACATGCTTCTATAGCTGTGTCTGTCCCCCGCTCTCCAGTTGTCACGCCCCAGAACCAGAATACTGGAGAGCGGGGGCAGACATAGCCAGCTACGTATATTGAAATGGATTCCATCCCACTATACGGTCACGGCTGTCTAGATACATGAGGGTTTACTACAAGCCAACAGTCTCCTATGGTCATGAACAAGCCTAGTGTCTCAATCACAAGCAAGTAAGTAAATGTTACAAGATGTATGATCATTAAATATACAATAATAAGGCGTCCCAAATATTACATATTCAGCTGATCATGAAGCTAGTCGTTACAAAATATGAGGACTAGCAAGAGTTTAGTCATACATGATCAACCCTAGGATCTGTCAATCATGTTACAGCCCGTAGGTAGACAGTAAGTAAATACAATCGAGCTAAACAGGTGTTCGTCGGCTAAACGCCTCAAAAGAATATTTTTACAATAAAGTGGGAGATCAAAAATAAACCCACTCGTTGTCAGGGTTCCGTCTAGTGGCCACCATCTGGCTGGAAGGTCGGTAGATCCTCTGGAGCTGCTCCGAAATCTGGCCATACAAAACTAGCTGGGTCAGACCCCAGAAAGAGCAAGTGCCACAAAGGAGGCTTCACTTAGGAACTAAAACCAGCAATCAGCACAAGATATAAATAAAAGTAAGAACTGGAAATAAAGAAAATACATCAGGATGATATACGACGAGATAACCATGGAACTATTCAGATAACCAGGTTACAACCCGTAAACCAAACAAGGACCGGGGTTGTAACCCTTCGTCTGAACAGAACTTGGAATTCTCACCATTTATCGGTAAAATAAATACAAGCATTCTGGTCATGCAGTAGTCTGGAACAGGATCAGGGAAAGACTAGACTGGTTAGACTCCATCCAATCATTTCACGGCCAAGCAAGAACTACGGCTTGATACTTTAACTAACTAGGGTTGTCACAAGCCTAATTACTACAAGATGCAGTGAGAATCTTCCACAGCCACAAGCCCTGCAGACCATCCAGGTTACCCAGGACGAAAGATTAGGGTTGAATTCAGGTGGGTACATCGTCCAGGAAACGCATGTACCCTTAGGTAGCTTGAAGGGTGCAACACATGACAGTGTGCTGGAAATGTGCCCTACTCGACGGCAGGCTACAGATCCCAGGCGCGCCCAGGTAACGGGATTGCCTGTAGCTGGGAGATCTCTTCATGACTAATGTATTAATCTAGTTGTTAGCCTTAGTCCATTTCAATAGGTACTCCTGACCGTGGTACTCAGGAGTCCCCTCCTAGACATGATGCAAGACAGGACTGGATTATTTGTACAAGCACAATCGCCCACGGTGTCCAGGATGTCCATTCTTGTCAGGTCATGTCATGTCAGGTAGCCGTCGCAACAGCTATCAGATGTATCATATCAGGTTTATCATGTCAAGTGTTCTTGTCAGGAGTGCACCACGACGGACCACTATCAGGTCATGTCAGATTTTCTTGTCAAGAGTGCACCACTACGGGTCACTATCGTGTCATGCTCAGGTACCATTTCCAAACATATTAAACAAATCCATGATTATCAAGTTCATGACAAAAGGCGTAAGGATATAAAATGGACGTAAAATATCTAATAAAATATCAATATTCAGGGCTATAGAAGAGTCATGCGGCTAAGTCATATGCGGTCAGGAAAGGGTAGACTCATGCGGCCCAATTAGGAGAGCGCATGCGGCCAGGGTCACTGGATCCCATGCGGCTAAGACAAGGGGGCGCATGCGGTCAGGAAGATAGGAAACTCATGCGGCTGGGGGAATGGGTCTTATGCGGCTAGCTGGCCAATCAGGTTCATGCGGTGGGGGGGGGGGGAAGTGTGGTTCCATGCGGCTCGAGAAGAAGCAACCCATGCGGCTGCGGGAGAGGGAAACCATATGCGGCTCAGAAGGGAAGAGTACTCATGCGGCTGCGGGGAGTAATGCCTATGCAGCTGGGAGCAAGTGTGCATATGCGGCTCGCGAGTGTTGAGTTCATGCGGCTCAGGGTGAAGTCCTCATGCGGCTGGGTCAAGCAAGTCTCATACGGCCAGCGGGAATAGCGCATGCGGCTGCAGAGTTCAGAACTTATGTGGCTAGGAATTGAGCGAGTTATGCGGCTAAGTGAGTCCGACTCTCATGCGGCTCAAGAACTTCCAGTCATGCGGCTGGATAGAACGCTTGCCGCGTGAATATTCATGCGGTCAAGTCAGGCACTGTTCATCTTCTCCAAAATTTCAGAGAAGAAGAACACCGTGAGAGCCAAGTCCTCAAGCTCCATAACTCCATCATCCGGAGCCTAAATCCGTACTTCCATAGGTCAAAATGGGGTAGAACGAAATTCTCTACAACATGGAACCATCAAAACTCAAAAATAACAAGATTTACTAGATCAAAACCCCAGAAATTCGAAAATAAAATAAACTTAGATCAACAAGAATCTAGCCATGGAAAGTGAAAATGCCAAGTACTAAAGTGCTTTAGAATGTAGTAAGGAAGAGAATGAAGTAATAAAATTGGAGTTCCTCCATGAAGCAAGTTGCACTTGCCTAGACCTCTCTCTTCTCTCTCTGGTAGGTGAAGGAGTAATGGGGAAGAAGAAGTTGAGATTAATGAAGAGAGAGAAAAGAATGGGCTAATAAATACAAATGTTGGTGGTAGGTAGGGGGTTCATCCAAGGGTTCATCATGAACCCAAGCAAAACCAAGCCAGGCCGAACCAACCAACCCGAACCAGGAATAGACCAAGCCAAGAAGGAAATGCCAAGCCAGGAAATTATGCAATAAAATACGTACACGTATTCCAAGAATACGTGATACGAACCACAGGCATTACACCAGTATTCTGGTTCTGGGGCGTGACAGGACGTACCCACGGTCTCGTGCCCTTACACCGGGTGCAGGTCGTGACACATCCAGAAGATACGATATTACGTGGCCGGACAAACAATCCACGTCATCTCTCGAGTCAACCCTCTCAGGGTCCTCATGACCAAGCCATGGTCCTTATACTCCCGATTGGCCACATGGACAATACTATTGACTCCTTATGACATGGTATTTGTCCCACAAAAGGCAGTTAAAGGCCAAGCATTGGCCGGCTTCCTGGCGGCACATCCTGTGCCAGAGACATTGAAGCTCTATGGCAAAATTCCCGATGAAGTCCAAGAGTCCAATGCCATCTCAGATAACTCGGTTTGGCACATGTTCTTTGATGGCGCTTCAAGAACATGACCCAAAGACGAGATCATCGCAGGGGTCGGAGTCGTTCTCATCACCCCCGATGGCCTGGTCATCCAACGTGCATATTCTCTCATGTAATCATGCAACAATAACGTTGCTGAGTATAATAGTCTCATTATTGGACTCCATCTCGCTAAACAGTTGGGGGTTGACTACATCGAGGCTTATGGCAACTCGAAACTGATATTTGACCAGGTTCGAGGACAATACGAGGTCCATCATGAAGATCTGGTTCCTTACCACTAGGCAGCAATCGATATCATTTCAACCTTTACAGGGTTCTTTATAGAACATGTACCTTGACTGCAAAACTTGGAGGCCGACACACTCGCTGGCCTCGCAGTTTCTCTGGAAAGCTCCCGTTGGTACCCAATATACTGTCACAGTAATGGGGCGAGAGCTAGTTTGCCGAAAGAACAATCTACATATGTGTCTGAGTTACTCAGTATAAACAGACACTAATGTTGACGTTCGAGACTGGCAATTCTCGTTTATAGACTACGAAGTCTACGGAATCCTACCTGAAGACCCGAAGGAAGCTACTTCTGTCAAGAGACGCTCTCTCCGGTTCTTCTATGACACAGCAACCAAAATGCTATATCGTCGTTCATACGATGGGCTTCTCCTGTGATGATTATCCAAGACAGAAGCACAATAGGCACTCCAAGAGGCACATGATGGCACCTGTGGAGCCCATCAGCCTGGTCCTAAGTTACAGGACCGACTACTTTGCATGGGCTACTACTAGCCCACTACGATGGCAGACGATGTTGATTATGCAAAGAAGTGCCGGGTATGTCAGTTGCATGCTGACTTCATCCACAGACCTTGGGAGTTTCTACATCCCACAGCGGCCGCCTGGCCATTTGAAGCATATGGATTGGATATTATTGGGCCGATCAGTCCACCATCTTCCAAAGGATACGGATTCATACTCGCCATCATCGACTACTTTTCTAAGTGGGCGGAAGCAGTACCTCTGGCCGAGGTGAAAACCTCGAACGTTATCAGCTTTGTCAAGTATCACGTCATATACTGCTTCGGGGTTCCCAGAAGGATTATCCACGACAACGGTCCTCAGTTCGTGAGCAACGCATTCCATCAGTTTTTCGACAAGAGCCGAAGCATTCAATAAGATTGTCGTCAAACTGTTCAAGAAAGTCGTTTCCTCTAATAAGCATGACTAGAATGAAAAGCTCAGCGAATGTCTGTGGGCTTAACGTACAACTGTTCGGACATCCATTGGCGATACATCATTCTCTTCAGTTTAGGGAAGTAAGGTAGTGCTTTCCTTGGAGATCCAGATCCCGTCTCTACGGGTAGCTGTCACCAACCAACTGACTGACGAAGACAATCAAAGTCGACGGCTACAGGAGTTAGAGATGTTGGATGAAAAACGTCTGCTAACTCGGCAACGAATCGAACTTTACCAAGCTCGAATTTCCGGGGACTTCAACAAAAAGGTCTGGGAAGGAACATTCCAAGTGGGTGACCTCGTCTTATCAGTTCGAAGACCGATGGTGATGACTCACAAGACAGCTGGGACGTTCGAACCCAAGTGGGAAGGACCGTTCATCATAGAGATGGTCTACTCCAATAGGGCCTACCGACTGGCCAAACCTAACGGCGATTTGCTAATTATGTCAATCAATGGCAAGTTCCTGAAGAAATACTACGTCCGAAGTTCAAATCAATATAGGTTCCCACATTCCCGCGGGTGTCCGTGAATTCTATTACTGAGTTTACCTCTTTCATAACTCCCCTAGTAGGAAAAATAATTCACATCCATATAACCTCTTAGTTGTCTTTCTACACCCTAACGAAGTTCACGTCTACCACGGCCATATTACCTCTGAGTAGTCGTCTCTTCCATGATAACCTTTTGTTGTCACAACTATCTAGAAAACCTTTCACGTCATACTACCTCTGAATTGTTATTCTACACCCTAGTGAAGATTGTGCCTACCATGTCCATAATGCCTCTGAGTAGACAATACTTCCATGACAATCTCCCGTGATTGTCATAACTATCTATAGAACCTTTCACGTTCATATTACCTCTGAGTTATTGTATACACCCGTAGAGTCTACCCTAGCCATGTCCACATAATCTCTGAGTAAGAAAAATTCTACCACCAAAAATCCCGTGTTTACCATGTCCATATAACCTCTGAGTAAACATCCTATCCCCAGTGGTGTCATCTCCATCCCCTCACGTTATACTACCTCTGAGGGAATTCTCACTCATGTACAAGAAAAGCTTACAGCAAAAAGACAAGCAAACCAAAAAAATTTCATTTTAGGAAAGGTTTTATTTTTTTGGCTAAAAAAATAGTCTCTCAAAAAGCAAGAGACATAAAAACAAAAAGGAGGTCAAAATTGCGAAGATCGATGCAAAAGTTCTTCTAGTAGACCCCTCAAAAGAGCAATTTGTGGGCCAACCAGTGCTTGGGCTCGACGATCAGCCTTCTAACATCGAGTGGCTTCATCTTCAACCTGGGATTGGTTTTGGCGCACAAGAGCCAGTTTTGCCTGGCGCACGACAATACTTTCCTTCTCTCGGGCCAAGATCTTGGAGCATTACCGAAGGACCTCCTGCTGGTTCTTGGACTTATCCAACTCACTCGCTGTAAGGGCCAAAGTCTCTTCTAGCTTCTGGATCTGCTCCCGGAGGGCCTGGTACTGTTCCTCTGAGGCTGCATGATGGCAGACCTGAGCCTCTTTGGTGTAGATCACTTCTTCAATTTTGGCCTCGACCTCGCCAAGTCTGTCAGTCAGGGCCCAACATTTCTGTTCATACTGGAAAACTTCAGAAGCCATTTTCTTCAGCTCTGCAGCAGCCAGGGACGGAAGACCACGCACAAGGTTTTGAAGCTCTGAGACAGTAGCTTCCAATTCTGCCAACAGATCATCTATTGCGTCCGCCATCGCCTCATATTCTGGATAGTCACGCAAGGCTATCAATTGGGCACTCACTATAGATCGGGCCCATCTGAGTGATTGGTTATCCCGCAAGATACCCTCTATGCCGCTTATCAAAGCTTGACGAATTATACCTAGAATGAGTTTGGTATAGTACGCATTTTTGGCCAAACTCATCGAGGTCACCGGAGATGCCGCAATAGAAGGTCCCGGGGCAGCAACGGTAGCCGACACGCGTGTAGGCATTACAGCCGGAACAGGTGTTACCATGACTATAGCAGAGATCGTCGACAGTAAAGAGAGAGTGTAAGCCAATATTGTTTGATATACGACTGACCCTTCAGTAGGCTTCCTCACTGGTCCTTCAACTATATCCGCAACTGAAGTTGCATTAACTGGAGCCTGAGCAATCTCAGTAGTCAACTTCTCGATGGTCACTGTAACCAACTCCTCAGTAGTCTTCTCTACCGGTGTTTTGACAGCCTGTTCATCCACGGTCTTCTCGACCGAGCCCATAGCAAGTGGCTCGAGGATAACCTCTTCAGACGGTCCTGGAGTGACCACGTTGAAGGGTTCTTCAACTAGTTCATCGATGGTCGTTTCGGCCGATTCTTTCCTGGTCTCTTTAGTCGGGCTCCTAGGGGTTTCGTCGATGGGCTCATCAACAGCACCGTCGACAGCCATCCTAGTTATCACCTCGACTAGAACCTCGGCAATCGGCTCGTCAATGGCCGCCTTAGCTCGGCCAGCTAGCTCGTCAACAACATCTACTGGGGAATCTTCGGCTTTCTCTTCAACCACCACCCGAGGTTGAGGTGCGATGTACGCTAAAGCTAATTCTTCCAATACTATTCCCCTGATGCCTCCGTAAGGAGGAGGCTCCATAGGGGAAGCAACGGCTAGGCCTTCAACGCCTTCGACCGAACAGCCCATCGCAAGACAAGTCACCTGAGCTATGCCTTCGTGAAACGGAAGGCCAACCCCGGGTATCACTATGGATCTGCCAATGGAGGCCGCTTCTTAATGAGAAGGCATGAACTCCAAAAAATTGTGAGTCTTGTAGCCAAACGAGACAGACGAAAAAACCTCTTCTGGCCGAACAGTCTCGGTTGTCACGCCCCGCTCCCGTAGGAGCGATCGTCCTCGCTAAGGCGTGATGTCGCACGGGCCTAGGTTGCGCCCGTGCAAGGCTAAGTCCAGAAATGGCCGATTTGAGCTAGGCCACAGAGTCGCACAGAGTGTCCCCATTTGCAGCGAAAAATAAATAAACACAAATTGAAGCGAATTCAACTCTTTATTGATATTCAAGAAGTTTACAAGCGGCGCTAGGCCGATATTTAAAATCGCTCAAGCTCTCTCTCTCTGAAACATAAAAGGCGTGTCAAGTGGCTTACAACATGGAATGATTCATGGCGATGTTCCGATACATTATGTCCTGTATATAGTGCTTCAGCTCCTTGCAACGCTCCAAGGCTCCAGAGATAGCTCCGCGCCTTAGCACGTTCGATGGAAGCTCCGCACCCGCCGGCGTCTCCTGCATCCTGCAAGCAGACTGTGGGGTTATCAGTACATTGTTATGCACTGGTGGGGAGGCTAGCTCGCCCACAATGCTATCATTACCAAACACGTTCCATTTACTTTTGTGCACCGTCTATCATTCATTGTATTTCTAATCTTGCCTTAGGATCAGTTTCATGGCATACTTCATGACCTATCTCGTGTTGCCGAATTCAATTGTGTGCATGGAAATGAATGCACGACTTACCCATACTTACCGTCCGGCCTTCCCTGTCCAAAGTAAACCAAGTTAGTCAACAATTCAATATGAACTCTTCGATGTCAAGTGCGTGTCCCTGCCTCGAATTTTAGCACGTCGTAGGCACGTTGTCTAACTCACTTGCATGGATTTTTCATTATCATTTGGTGTGTTACATTTCAAGCATATTCATAAGGCACTTCATTTAGTTAACTTAGACTACTTTGATTTCAATGCAAGGACTTGCACGTGGATTGCCACCAGCAAGCCCACTTAATCTATATGCATCGGTCGCTGGCATCACAAGCCAATTTGGACATGTCTTTCCCTTGGTAATTTTCTCACCTATCATGGCGTGCGGCTTGGTACACCCTGATAGTCTTTTGAAATACCCGGCCTTACGTCCCCTGGTGGCCAAGCCCGCACTCAGGCAGCCCGTAAGCCATATTTTAATTTCCGTCCGGACCGGTACGTCCTTCACACATTGACTGTGCCGCTGGAAATCCCTTATATCTCCCACCTCCCGTATACTAATGGATTGTCCACGACCATTTTGTTTTCTTTGTCATTTAACTTAACGGCTGTCACCGAGCCGTAGGCTAACCCTTAGCCATATTGCGTTATCGACCAGGTTGGCGTCCGTGCAGCGCGGGTAGCGAACCCCGTTGCACGTGCCCGTCACACCTGTCGCTAACCATTCTTTCCTTTCTTATCTTTCATGTATTCTTTCTTTTCTTTCTTTCTTTCTTTCACTTGTTCATTCGTTCATTGATTCATTCATGTATTCATTCATTCGTTCGTTGTTTTATTCATTCAAGCATTACGCAACTCCAGTACGGGAGCCGCCTTGGCGACCCATCGGTCCCATAGTCTTTCAATGTTGCTAAACTCTACTCGGAACGACTATGTTGATAGTCTTCCCGTTTCATTGTTGTAAACCATTCATTGTTTCATTGTTGAACGCGTAAGGGACTTGAACGTAAGCTTGTGCCGTAGCACGAGCATGGAGCGCGGTGCTAGAGTTCTCATATTTTCCATGTTTCTTTCCATATTCTACACAAGCATGCAAGGTGGGATTAATCCCTTAGCTAGGTGCGTTGAGTCATTTATTAACATGCACAGTGTTATCGCCTAGCGATTCTCGTGATAGTGTCCGCATTATTAAGTGTCTAGGCTAAGCAAAGACGGGTTCATTGGAGCCACCCACCTTAGCGATGTTCGCATCGGCCGAGCGATACTCCGAGCGCGCCTTTGAAAGTCTAAGTCTGGATTCATCTTGACGGGCCAATATAAGTCTTGCATCGATTCTTCATCTGGTCGATGCCAAATCTTCGGATCGACGGCTCGTTTGAGTCGTTACACTTGCCGTTTGAATTGGCGTTCCTCTAGGGCAGAGCGGGTCATTACATAATACACCACTCAAAACAAGTCTCGTCCTCGAGACTTCCTGAGTGCAGGTCATCCTACCATTTCCTTAACTCGTGTCGTCGTGTTTCTTAGACAATACTATGGAACGGCTCTATCGTTCGATGGCATCGAACCATACTCGATACCTTTCTAAGTTCCGTGTCGCGTATGTCTGGTCGATTTTTATTGAATGACTTTTTATTCATCTTTAGAGTTGATGGCACTTATTCACTCGTCGCATTTCTTCGACTTGGTTGCTATTTTGACATATCATGGGACTGAAACGGTCGCACGAGGTGTGTTGTAGTTCGTCAAATGTGAGAGACGTAAGCTGAGGCAAACTCACTCATTCGTTTATGCGCATCTCAACACCCACTTGCAGCTGCATTCGAGTTCATCATATCGTTGAGTTTGGATCGTGCACGCATTCAAGGCGTCCCCCGAATACGTACATTTCAACCAAGCTTAGCGACTAGCAAAGTCGAACAAGCTACTCGTGATAGTTTCGATTTGCCGATCGTTTTTGCTAACTTTGATTTAAAACCGAACTCATGTGTGTATCACATATCATTTATCTCGGTCCTCGAGATGATTCGATTCGCTTCTCAAGTGCTCTTGTCAACGAAATCAATACGATTTCTTCTTAGCTGGGTCGACCAAGTCTAAGTAATTTTCGTCCAATTCAAGATCAAGTATCGCACTATCACCGAGTACGTCTTCCAATCAATGATTCAATTTGTTATCCCAACTTTACTTGTGCATCATCCATTTCTATCATTCACTTCGTTTGGGACCAATCTCACCGTCATTCACGCACACTCACAGTTCCCGTCCTACTCTAAGTAATGCTGCCCAAGTCTATCGTCCGTCCAGATGATACTGTAAGGTCAATCGCACAATTTCAATCACTCGGCATAGGGTCGTCCGCCTATCCGCTAGGTCAGCTCACAAAGTCATAGTTACACGTCAGGTCCGTGGCTCGTCGTGCAAGGTCGTTGTACGACGCTCTCCCCAAATCCTATGGTCAAACCATTTGTTCGCTTGTACGGGAGTTTCTACCCAAGTTCGTTTCACTCAAATTTCTAAACATCGAGCATGATCACCTAATTCACATCAAGACTTACGTTGCACATATTTAATTTCGTTCAATCACCAGTTCTAATCAATTCATGTATTCGATCACGAGGTCATCCAGCTCGACAATACATTGCGCCCCAATCTCACGCGAGTCCGATTATCCACGGTGGTTCATGAATCACCATGCGACGCTCCCGCGGAATAATCATTCTCATCGGGGCGTAACTCTTGTTTGAGTTTTAGACTAACCCATTCTCGATACGCGGATTAGACCTACTCAATCCTCAAGTTCAATTCTTCAAGCACACAAATTCATTCTCGAGTCCACCTTCGCGTCAAACCACAAGTCGAAGCAATCAGATTGCCATGCCATCCAAGTTCAATCACTCCCGCTGTATGAATCACCATATCAGCGCTCACGCGGAGTGATCGCCATAATCCGGCACGACGCATGTGCGAGGCTGGAGTTGCGCTCGCATAAGATAAGAACGTCAACGTTGTGGTTGTCAACGAAGCAAATCCAAGCACTCATATTTTTATCCAAGCCAAATCAACTTGCTAGTCTGGCCGTCATACATTCAACTAGAAAATCCTTGAGCTAAATCTATCTTTTCCTCGACACACATTTTTAACATCCCAAGTATAGCATCCAACGGGACAATGACATTTGCACGATCGTCATTTGCCGAGTCAGAGTACCCCCGAGTTATCGCATATCGATCTTTGATACGCCTCAATACCATCGATGATATGCGTAACCTGACGATCTTCCTTTGCAACCAATTTCGATTCGTACGACTGATGCTATTGCCCGAGTTGGATATTCCATAATTTTATTTAATATTCAAGATCAAGTTCAACTGCTATTCCTCAAGCTAGTTTCAAGATCGATGTTGAAACTCAAGTCACAATTCATTTGAATCAATCCGAAATCGTACGCGCGATCATCTAAGTTTCCTCGATCAAGACCATTCATTTTCATTCATCGTTCCGAACCATTTTCTAACTTGCGTTGCCCATTGACAAGTTATCCGAACGACATCTCGTTCGGGACATTCGAAGTCACGACCAACTAAGCATGACGCGTTCTAAGGCTTTGCACGATCGCATCGCCTCGCCGACATGCTCGTTCTACCCGTAAATCCTTTAGTTTTGCTCAAACAATTTTCTATAACGTCCATACACCACTCAGGGTTCGAGCCACTCGACTAGTCGTCGACGTTCACTCTTATTCTTCTTCGAAGCTATCAAATACACCACTCGGAGTCAAGTCATTCTACAAATCCTCGAAAGGTTATTCGACTCCTGATCGACATGTCCAATTGCGCGTTCGCTCATTCTTCAAAAACTAAGAATCATTTCCTCGCGTTCGCTTTAGCGCCGGTCAAGTAGCGTCTCTATCAACATACGTTCTAAGTCTCCCTTATTCTCGTCCGAGCGATAGTCAATCTCGCTCGCAACTCGTTTGCACCATAAAGTCTAGGTGCGCGATACTCGGCACAATTTAGCCAAAAGGCTGCATGCATAACCATCCCGTTCGAACTATACTTCGGTTTCGTGTACTCGTTCGCTATTGTCGGCGTAAGCTTATTCAAGCACGTCTTGCGTTTGCTAACTCTTAGCATCGGTTCTTCCCAACTCAAGTACGTCGTGGTTCGGCACAAAGGCCTTCGCCTATCGATACCTTCAACCGAGTACTTGTACGAGCTTTTGAAAATATTAGACTTATTGTATGGAACATCCCAAGGCACAACGAGAGAGAGCGTACACTTCTTTGTTTCAAAACCGAGCTTTCAAAACTGAGAAAATCGAAATGAAGTCCAAGGACGTGAAGCCGTGCTCTGATACCAATCTGTCACGCCCCGCTCCCGCAGGAGCGATCGTCCTCGCTAAGGCGTGATGCCGCACGGGCCTAGGTTGCGCCCGTGCAAGGCTAAGTCCAGAAACGGCCGATTTGAGCTAGGCCACAGAGTCGCACAGAGTGTCCCCATTTACAGCGGAAAGTAAATGAACACAAATTGAAGTGAATTCAACTCTTTATTGATATTCAAGAAGTTTACAAGCGGCGCTAGGCCGATATTAAAAATTGCTCAAGCTCTCTATCTCTGAAACATAAAAGGCGTGCCAAGTGGCTTACAACATGGAATGATTCATGGCGATGTTCCGATACATTATGTCCTGTATATGGTGCTTCAGCTCCTTGCAACGCTCCAAGGCTCCAGAGATAGCTCCGCGCCTTAGCACGTTCGATGGAAGCTCCACACCCGCCGGCGTCTCCTGCATCCTGCAAGCAGACTGTAGGGTTATCAGTACATTGTTATGCACTGGTGGGGAGGCTAGCTCACCCACAATGCTATCATTACCAAACACGTTCCATTTACTTTTGTACACCGTCTATCATTCATTGTCTTTCTAATCTTGCCTTAGGATCAGTTTCATGGCATACTTCATGACCTATCTCGTGTTGCCGAATTCAAGTGTGTGCATGAAAATAAATGCACGACTTACCCATACTTACCGTCCGTCCTTCCCTGTCTAAAGTAAACCAAGTTAGTCAACAATTCAATATGAACTCTTCGATGTCAAGTGCGTGTCCCTGCCTCGGATTTTAGCACATCGTAGGCACGTTGTCTAGCTCACTTGCATGGATTTCTCATTATCATTTGGTGTGTTACATTTCAAGCATATTCATAAGGCACTTCATTTAGTTAACTTAGACTACTTTGATTTCAATGCAAGGACTTGCACGTGGATTGCCACCAGCAAGCCCACTTAATCTATATGCATCGGTCGCTGGCATCACAAGCCAATTTGGACATGTCTTCCCCTTGGTAATTTCCTCACCTATCATGGCGTGCGGCTTGGTACACCCTGATAGTCTTTTGAAATACCCGGCCTTACGTCCCCTGGTGGCCAAGCCCGCACTCAGGCAGCTCGTAAGCTATATTTTGATTTCCGTCCGGACCGGTACGTCCTTCACACTTTGACTGTGCCGCTAGAAATCCCTTATATCTTCCACCTCCCGTATACTAATGGATTGTCCACGACCATTTCGTTTTCTTTGTCATTTAACTTAACGGCTGTCACCGAGCCGTAGGCTAACCCTTAGCCATATTGCGTTATCGACCAGGTTGGCGTCCGTGCAGCGCGGGTAGCGAACCCCGTTGCACGTGCCCGTCACACCTGTCGCTAACCATTCTTTCCTTTCTTATCTTTCATGTATTCTTTCTTTTCTTTCTTTCTTTTACTTGTTCATTCGTTCATTGATTCATTCACGTATTCATTCATTCATTCGTTGATTCATTCATTCAAGCATTACGCAACTCCAGTACGGGAGCCGCCTTGGCGACCCATCGGTCCCATAGTCTTTCAATGTTGCTAAACTCTACTCGGAACGACTATGTTGATAGTCTTCCCGTTTCATTGTTGTAAACCATTCATTGTTTCATTGTTGAATGCGTAAGGGACTTGAACGTAAGCTTGTGCCGTAGCACGAGCATGGAGCGCGGTGCTAGAGTTCTCATATTTTCCATGTTCCTTTCCATATTCTACACAAGCATGCAAGGTGGGATTAATCCCTTAGCTAGGTGCGTTGAGTCATTTATTAACATGTACGGTGTTATCGCCTAGCGATTCTCGTGATAGTGTCCGCATTGTTAAGTGTCTAGGCTAAGCAAAGACGGGTTCATCGGAGCCACCCACCTTAGCGATGTTCGCATCGGCCGAGCGATACTCCGAGGGCGCCTTTGAAAGTCTAAGTCTGGATTCATCTTGACGGGCCAATGTAAGTCTTGCATCGATTCTTCATCTGGTCGATGCCAACTCTTCGGGTCGATGGCTCGTTTGAGTCGTTGCACTTGCCGTTTGAATCGGCGTTCCGCTAGGGCGGAGCGGGTCATTACATCGGTCGTCGCGGCTGACGGATCCTCTTCGGGAAATTCCTTCAGCATTTTTGACCTCCCCGGCGTCTCCTTTGCCTGCACCAGTAAAGCAGGGATGGGTGAAAAGTTGCGGGTAAAAAATTGAACCAAAAGGAAACTGAAATATACCTGTGAAGTCGATGCAACAGGCGGTGCACAAGACCGCAAGGAAGCATGACTCTTGGATGCCACCCTTTTGACCTTCCTGCCAGGAGGAAGATTTTTCGTCGGAGGATCTCGACGTTTCGATGGGGAGTTCAGGGGTGCTGCATCCTCCCTTCGCTCCCAAGAAGCACTAGAATCATCCGAAGACCCATCTCCTGCAACCTCGAACTCTTGATACCGTCGTTGGGGCCTCTCAAACATCGTACCCACAAGAATACTATACCCTTGGTCATAACTTGACGAGAATTTATTCACCAAACAATGGAACTTCACAGCGGAATACAAGATGCGAGGCTCCTCATGCACCTCAGGTAGTATAAATGCTGCCTAAATAGATCTAGCATTATAATAACTCCAAGCATGGGCGCCATCCAACAAGCTGCCTTCATAGCCAAGATACAGACTTAGGTTATTTATTATAGTCTGGATGTAGCCAAACTGTCGTGCAAAGCGGCTCGACAGATAGGGCTCCAGGTATACCTTGTTTTGGCTCCGGTATATCAAGTACGAAGGACGAATGGATAACAATCAGCAAAAAGCACCGGTAGTTAGCTCGTCAGCCCGGTCAACCAGCTCATCACCTACCTAATGACCATAGAATGGCAAAACCCTGCTAAAACTATACCCATCCAAGCGGTTTAATGCCCGTCTACAGGACGGGACGTCGGCATGAACCCAGTTCGCCTTGTAGTAGTTGCGCAAGAGCGAGTCTCCCTCCTCATGATCGTCTATGGTTGCAGAAATAGTTAAGCTAGTATGATGCAGTGCCAACCAGGCCATCATATAATGGTAGGGTAGCTCCGCTCGAGGAAACTCGCTGGCATACCTGTAACCTCGAAATAGTGTTGCATACCATGGCAAAAAGCAAAGCGAGAGAATGCCCGAAAGCCAACATCATAGCCGGCATGATAAGCTCCCTACTAAGCCGCCCCACGGAGCCTGAGCCTCCAGGAACCACAGCCGTCCTTAGCCACATCATCAGAAAGGCAGCTAGAAATGCTTTTTGACTCATGGAGTCAAGTTTTGATTAAAAAACAGCTACGGACTATGGAGTTGGGATTTCCCTTAGCATCCAGTAAAGGAGTTGACACCTTTGCCTTCACCGCTATACCCACCACCTCGACAGTGGTATACGCCCTGCGAGTAGTAAAGCAAATGGTTTCGCGCTCCGACGGCTCCTCTGTAAAGAAATACTTTCTTCCCGCATTAAAGTGAGGTACACAGCCATCATCTCAGGGTGCTTGCCTTCCAGCCCCATGAGCTCATCTGGGCTAGTGCAATACTCCTCGTACGGGTGCTCACCCAAGGAAGTTTCGATATGGCGAACATCTCATGGAGGGCCAATCCCATCTCTCTATACGGCATGAAGAAAGCCCCGGTATGGCGATTGTACATCTCCAACAAAGCCAAGAACAGAGACTGGTTGATGGCAATTCCATGCTCAGTTGCCTTTATGGCACGGCGTAAGCCAATACCACTTAGGTCCTCCTTAGAAGTACTCAATACCCATCGGGTCAAGTCACCCACTTTTTGTCGGAGTGAACCCAGCCCTAGACCCGGTAGGCGTCCGTCGAATAAGTACATCCGACCGCCAGAAGCCTGTTGGCAAAAATAGAAGTGCGAAATTGATACACATCTGCAGGAAGATTGTTGAACCTATGACCAGGGAGTAGCAACCGCAAGGTATACGATGTACCACCCCGGACGAGCGTAAAACTATCCCTCCCCTGTGAACTCTTGTCTACCTTGAAGTGGCCCGAGATTAGACCCCCTTGACTAGGGGTCAATTTCCACTCCATTCGCCATCTTTCGACGAAATAGGAAAAGACGGACAGCGGTAGGTGTGGGTCAGACGCTGGAACATAAAAGGGGAGGCCATTACTCTCAAATTACGTACAACGGTAGGTGTCCGTCTCCATCAGAGCCAACTGATCGATAAAGAGAAACTGGGACTTTAACTTCCCAGCGTCGACATCAAGAGAAGGTGTCAGCCTGCCCTGGTCCAGCATGTGACAAAAATAACGCAGACGTTGCTCATGTATTTGATCCATTCGCCCCTCTGGTTGTTCTTTGGCGATCAACCTCCTAGCTGGCTCGATGAGCTCCCGCTCGACGTTTGTCCCCAGCACGCATACAAAAAAGTCGTAGAGAACCTCATTTAAAAGGGAGGTTATCACGGAAACTACACGAAACGAGAAACAGAAGGCCGAGATAAGCCTTAGTGAAACAAACATCCGTGTAGGTACTACCAAAAAATGCTACATTTTCTGCGAGCTTGCATTAGCGCAGGTACCACTTCGTAATACTACGCTTCAGCAAGGACGCATCAGCGCAGATACTACTTAATAGAACTACGTCTTAGCGAGATAGCATCCGTACAGGCACTGTATAGTAATGATGTGCGTCAGCAAGAACTTCAGCACATCTTGTAGTCATTACTTTATAAAATTAAAAACGAGCATGTGCATCAGTCAAACGAAGCTTCAACGCATCTACGGAGGCTCCTCCAAAGAGCAAGGGACCAAGCGCATTGGCAAGAAAAGCTTCAGCACATCTACGAGACGATACTCCGAGGTGTAGCAGCTCATGTGCATCAGCAAAACAGAAGATCAAAGTTTATTACCTGCGACAGGCAACCGCACGTCGCTGTGAACTACGACACCAACGTTCGGTGAGTCATCAACATCAACGGCCACTAAAGCGGGCTGCTTTTCTTTAGCCTTTTTTGTCACACCCAGTTCTAAATTACGGAACCAAGCCACGTGGCAAGGCCAGAGAGTACCACTCCAAATGATTTACCCAATTTAATGGAACCATGAGAGTAGCACTTAAGCTGTAATATGTAGTAATATAGAGTAATGCCTAGACAATCATAAGTACTAATCTCATCAACAAAATAAGATCAAGGAACTCATAGTGAAAAATATGAAATAAACCACAATGTGCTGAAATGACATAGTCTGAATTTAGTCATAAAACAACCACTGAACGAAGAGTCTTGCGAAAACAATTCCGTTGATACAATACTGAATAAAAATGAAATACAAGAAGATAACTAGATCTGACGACATGCTACTAGGTAATGAAGTCAGAAATAAAGAAAGTGCTCTACCAATAGTCGAGCTACTCTGCTAGATCGATCTCGTCGTCAACTGCAAGTCCTGCTCCTAGCTCAACTCCGGATCCGTAGACCTCAGGATAATCGTCTAAATCTTGAGAGAAAACCAGGTACTCAGCGGGACGCAACAAGGTGCATAATATACAGGCCAAATATACGACAGTAAAGGATGATATGATAGAAATAAAATAAGACAAAAATAAAATGGGTGAACTACCATAACCAACTAGTATGAAATGCAATTTAAGAAACATCACTCGAACATGTGGGCTGTCACGGTGTAATCCGGAGTCCTGATACGGAACTGTGGTAACTATGAAAATCTGTATTTCCAATAAGGAATTGTGGTAACTATGAAATATTCGCAGCTCTGGTAATGAGGCAGCGGTAACTCTGTGGGAAGTAGCCCAAGCGCACGGTATATGTTTCTCTCCGCCCATGTGACTTTACGAATCGTATCCACGGGTCGCTTGGTCAGACCTCCAGCTAGGACAACGAGTCATAAATAGAATAGTAACTGTGCACGCATATCAATGTCATCGTCCTAGCATCAACTCGAATCTCCGTACATCAAGATGTAAACAAGTACAAAAATTTGTCAATAATGTAGTGTCACATGAATATATCCTAGGGTCAGAGTGTAACCCGCAACGAATTTGCCGTGGTATCGCAATTGAGAATGTCTAGGTTCAATACCGATGACATTAACGGCCATCGGCACCCGAATGTGATTCGAATGCGAAGTACCGAACGCGGCCGGTGTTGCAATAATATACTCATGAATAATTTTTAAGAATTTTAAATAAAGTAATAGAAGTACAAGAATGGCAAGGTACACTTTCCTGGCTCCGAAATCTGATGAGAATGATCTAGTCCCACGTCCGAGCCTGAGGTCTCCAAAGTGACAAAATTCGTCCGAGCCTGAGCGGACTGCTGCAGCTGGGCCTCCACCATCCTCTGTAAAGAGGCGAACAATTGCGCTGCGTCTACCGATCCGGAAGGTGGCTGCTACTGCTGCTGGAATAAATCAGGAATGACGGGGGAAGATCTCGGAACAGGAGGTGGTACACCCCCAAATGCGGCAGAAACTCCAACATGAGAAGGTACTACGGGAGCTGCCTGACCGGGCTGGGCCGGAGGAGAGATGGCAGACCTCTCAGTAGTATACCTCTGGCCGCAGCGATGGGATTGTATCTGCACCATCCTAGAGACAGATCAAACAAGAAGGCAATTATTGAGAATGAATCGATAACGTCAAAGGAGGACAGTTTATTTCAAAGGAAGACAATAAAGCAGCAAGAATTTTGATGATGGAATCAGTTAAGAGTTTTTCCTAAGTGTGATTGAATACCTTCAAAACTATATCCTATTTTCTACTGCAGGCTGTAGTGATACTCTAGTTCGAATACCACTACATAACTCTCGACCTGCATGGGCCACCACTAAAAACGTGTCACGACCCGCACCCAGTGTAGGGGCATAAGAAGTGGGTACGTCCAGCCTACACCGCAGTGTCGACGGTAGAACGCTGTCCTAGGTCACATACATCTAACAAATATAAGGTACATGTACATTGTATACACTCCAAACGGAGGACAATATAGAAATGTACAGCTCAATCACAACTAAGGTAGAAGTACGATAAGATAGATAGATAATAAAAAATATCAAATAAAATACAAACATGAGAAGAAGTCTAAGTGTCTAAGATAACGTCTCCACAAAATCCAGAATAACAACAAGATCCCAAATATAACACAAAAGTATCCAAAAGAGACAAGACATCAAAATAAGATAGAAGTCTAAGCTAACTAGCCTAAACTATAGGGGTGACATCCTCTACTGCTGATGGATCCTGATGAAGGTCCAAGTCGCAGGTGTCATCTATGGCAGCTCCATAATAGGTAGGGCAAAGGTCCTCGTCATCCTCTGTAATATTTTCAACAGGTCCAGTCAGGACAGAAACGAGGACATAATCTCAACAATTCATATCAAGACAGGAATACAAAGCATGCAATAGAGTAAAATACATGAACAGCTGAAAGAAAGTATATATAGTAAAAGAGAGAGAACTGTAATGTAAATAGCTACTATAAGTAGGGAACTAACAGTGACTAGTGATGTAGAGTACAAGATAGACATGTGAACGGCTTGAATTTGTACATGATTACAATAAGAATTTATACAATGACTATTGGGATTGTTCACACTTCACATGACTGCCTCTACTCCTCCATACCCCAATCAATACACAAGGATCCAGACAAGTTATGTTATTGTACAATATTTCACATGGAGGCCCATAAATATGTGCACATGAAGGTATACATGAGGGTTCTGTGAGCATGAGAGTACATGAATCACAGGAGTGTACATGAATAATGAAAGCACAAGAGTACATGATGAAAGTGAAACGCACATGACATGATGCTCCCGAGGGGGATAACATCTCAATGTAAAGATCCATATAGTACTAATCCGTGTTAACAACGTGACAGCATCAAGTAAAGTAATTTAGAGCAAGAATATAAATCCTAGCAAGTATAAAATGATCAAAGAATGTACTCTCCTGATATCCTGAGTATCTGGTAAGTGTAGATGTCCAGACAGAGTAGATGAGTCCTATTTAGAGCAACACAGGTCACAACATGTCCAGAATGGTAATACTGAAGATTATAATGCATTCTATATGAATTCTAGGTCATTCTAGACTAAAGTCAAGTCTTGGTCAACTCTGGTCAACTTATAAAGTCAAACTAGGTCAACCAAGCTATTCTAGGCCTAAATCTAGTCTAACAAGTCATTCTAGACTAAAGTCAACCCTTAGTCAACTCTAGTCAACTATACTAGTCAAACTAGGTCAAGTCCTAGCCCAAACAAGTCTCACTAAGCAGAACCAAGTCTAGCCTAGTACTCACACACAATCACAAGGTCAACACCAACATCACACATACACAAGTACATATACACATATATATCTATATACACTATATATATAGGCATACTTATAGGCATATATCCATTCATGTTTAAGTTCATACATTACCTCCTTACGTTGCATACATACTTGCATACATATATATTTTCATTCATGCATTCATTTAATCATTCATTCATAACATACATTATATACATATCTATATCTAGGGTTTTGCTAAAATAGGCTATATAACTTGTTAAGGTGAAGTGGTAACAAACCATAGTCCATTCCTAACTCTAAACCTATCAATATATTCATACCTTAGTATAAATATAGGTTACTACCAAGCTCATTATCAAATACTAGTATAACATACATGAATGTATACACTAATATAAATGGACTGACACATGACTGATATAATAGGAAAATAGAATAGGTTGGACAGATCATGCAGGGTAAGTGAGCTACTGCAGAAAAGGGGATTGAATATAGGTTGAGGACTGATTAATGATAATGTAATGCCATGACTGCTCATCTGATACTAACAAGCCCTAAATGTTTATTGAACATAAATAGACTAATGAGAGGTGAAGTAGAACTAGTACTATAACATGGGACTACAATATAATGGACTGAAATCAAAAGAAGAGCAGAACATGTAATGTTCTGTGACTTAATAGTGAAATATATATTATGGACTGAATCATGAACTAAGGAAGATTGATCAAACCCAAGAGAGGACTGCCCTTAAGGTAAACTGATACTAAAAGTATTAGGTTGATCATGGTATAGGGAGACTGAATCAAATTGTTTTGAGTAAGGGCTAACACTCCTTAGTATAAGTAGGCAGATACAATCAAATAGGACAGAGATTTGTGTGATGAAGGACATACTATATTATGAATGAGGACTAATACTCTAAGAGTATCAGTCGAGAACTGGACTGAACAAGGTAGTATGGGCAGTGTTAGTGAAGGGTGTATGTGCACTCTCAGATTTTTAGTCAAGCATGTGTGTGTGTGTTCTCAGATTTTGTACAACAGTGATAGGGTGTGTGTGTGTGCGTATCCTAGTCAAATGTGTGTGTGTGGGGGT
The DNA here is from genome assembly GCA_029216955.1 of Iris pallida. Classification (NCBI taxonomy): domain Eukaryota; kingdom Viridiplantae; phylum Streptophyta; class Magnoliopsida; order Asparagales; family Iridaceae; genus Iris; species Iris pallida. The sequence continues at coordinate 3,535,855 of JANAVB010031617.1, read as the reverse complement.
GGCATATATTTATATAGGTGTGTGGGTATGACAAGTTACATGTGTACTCAACAGCCCTATACAACACCATTATCATTTAGGAAATACTTCTCAGTTAACACACAATCAATAACTCAGTTCTTTTCGAAATCAAAACCTAAATGTGTAAACATGCATCTATATATATAAAATATATATATATATATATATATATATATATATATATATATATATATATATATATATATATATATATATATCAATTAACATTAATTTACCTTTGAAAACCTAATTTTTGGACTCTGAAAACCCAGTTTTATACACAGTATCAGAGTTCAAGCTCAAACCCTAAATTAGGAATCAATTTGAAAATAAACATCAAATTAAAGGCAGGTGATGTGTCGTGTACATACTCTCGTGTCACAAAAGTCATCTCGTGTCCAAACATTTGGACATGAGGTGTCCAAACATCAAACGAACACAGAACAGAAACCGTGGAGTATATTCTCGTGCACGCAGTACACGAACTCGTGGACACGACACACGACACCAGGCACCTCGTGCACATGTCCACGTGTTCGCCAAGGGTAGAGCTTGGTGGCTAGGAGCCTGACACAGGACCACGACTTGTCAATGATGGACACAAGGTCCGTATCAGAACCCAAATCCAGTCCATGCGCGTACAGTACAGAACCAGTGCGCATGTCGTGCTCCCTCGAAACGAGACGAGATCGTGTCAAACTCGAGGGGTGTGCTGACAAAGGTTACCCAAAAGTCTAATGCACTAAACTCTCTCAATCCTCTCATGAACCCTAGTCACACACAAGTCAATTAAGACCAACTAAAGTTAGATTAGGGTCCCACACCACGGTAACTAGGTCACCAAAGTCAAAGTCAAACTCTAGGCTAGTCTCTAAAGTCACAACTAGCAAAAGTCAAAAATAACAACCATCAATCAAATAATTAACAAATAATTCCAAAAAACCAAAATGACCAAAAACCCCTAGGCCAAAAATAATAAATAAAACATCCTAATCACAGGGTTAGGCTCTAGATCTAGTAGTCTCTAAGGTTTCACTAGCAAAACACCAAAATCACAATCACCAATAAAAATAGTTTTAAAATAACCAAAAATTATATCATGATTTAAATAACATTATTAAAAGATTAAAATTACAAAATTTTAAAATTACTCTCATTTTAGAAAAGTGGGTGTTACAAGTCTACCCTCCTTAAAAAAATTCGTCTTCGAAATTAAGATAGTTGTACTAGGTCAAACCCCCAATCAATCAAAGTCTCTAATCATACAATCCTATAATCATATGCGTCTGTCCAAAATCATGAGATTCAGAATCTTCGTCATACTAGTAAGCTAGGCTACGATAATCATAGAGTCCCCAACTATGGTACATACCTCTAGGGCTCGTTTGGATCAAGTTTTTGGATTCCTAGGAATAGATTTTCAATTCCTTTCCCATGGGAAAGGAATTCAACATTCCCATACCCATGTTTGGTTAGGTTGGGAATAGGTAGTTCAAAATTTTAAAAAATTTTATATTCATGTTTGGTTCACACATGGATAGGAATCTTAATTTATTCAGTTTTACTTTAATACCCTTTCACTAATTTTATGATGATTCACATGTTTGGGATATGAGTTGAAAATTTGAAAATAAAGAGAGGGTATAACCGTCCAAACAAAATAGTCAAACATCATTCCTAGGAAAGCAAATCTATTCCCAAGGGGGGACTTGGGAATAGCTTTCCTACATCCATGGGAATAGCTTTCCCACATAACCCCCTCCTATTCCCTCCTCATTCCCAATCCTAAACATACCAAACATGGGTAAGGAATTCAAATCCCATTCCCAAGCCTCAAAAACTTGAACCAAACGCCCCCCGAGAATTATGGTATTTAAAATTTTAGCATTGCCGCATGCTTGGCCGCAAAAATCTTAAATTCCTATGCCCGAGAAATACGTCCAAAATCTGACTATATGTCCTCACTATGCTGGCTACTATGACTGTAGAAAATTTTAAATTCCATAACTGAGGCGACCTAGCCCATACGACTTATATTGGAAAAATCAAAATCAAATCAGCACAGAATACTAAGAATCAAATTTATCGACGAACAAGGAGATCGAATTGAATTTCAAGATAGTTATTATAAGGCAAAAGTAGGAATGGAATCGAGAAGAACAAAACTGGCAAGCATCCCTCCTACTACCTGTGCATCCTCAACTGTCATGGCAAAAGCTCGCCCCTGTCGGCCTCATCCTCTGGCCTGCTGCTGATGCTGGACAAACCTCTGTTGCCCTATCGGAGCCCAAGCTCCTGCTGCTGCCTGAGTCAATGGTGTCTGGTTCTTGGGACACTCCCTACACTGATGCTCCGCTGAACCACAAAGTAAACACCTACCTACCTCTTCCTGCAGTCATTCCATCCATGACCCAGCTTCTTGCAGAAGGTACAACTAATGTGCTGCAGCCTGGGTGTCTGTTGGTAATGTGTATGTCCCTGGCCCTGAAACTGCTGCTGAACAGGCCTCTACTGTTGTTGCTGCTGAATCTGTATATAAGGCCTCTTGGCCTGGCCTCCGCTGCTGCTGGCTCCATGAGCGTCTCGTCCCTTCTTGAGCTTCAGCTCATGATCATCCTCTATAGCTAGGACACCAACCAGAATCTTCTCAAAAGTGGCACTTCGGTCACTTGTGGTCAAGGACTTGACCTCCTTGACTAATCCCATCCGGAACCTCCGAGCCTTCGCTGTCTCACTGATTTCCTTAATAAATCTGCCCAGACGACAGAACTCCCCAGCGTACTCCTCGACAGTCTGACTGCCCTGAACTAAGCTCTCAAACTGCGACTCTAGGGCACCAAGAGTTGTGTCAGGGAAAAACTTCTCCTTGAACAGCTTCTTGAAGGCTGCCCAAGTTTGCCCCTCTGTACCGACCCTCGGGTCCGTCTGGTACCAAGTGCAGGCCAGGTCCTGCATCTGACTACCTGCCGCCTCAAACTGTAGTCGAGCTGGTATCTCTGCCAGCCGAAAGATCTCCTCGATGTGCTCTATCCAGTCATCTGCATACATAATCCCCTCTGTGCCGTGGAAGTCCCGCGAACACATCTTTTGAAACTCCTGGATCCCTGGTGTCTTCGGCTGATACTGTTGAATCTGGGCTGCCTGGGGCTGCACAAAAACTCTCTCCACTGTCGTCAGTACAAGCTGATGGGATTCTCTATGCCCTGCTAAAAATGAGTAGACTGCTGCTGTTAGGCCTCCACCATCCTCTGTAAGAAGGCGAACAACTGCGCTGCGTCTACCGATCCGGAAGGTGGCTGCTGCTACTGGAAGAAATCAGGAATGATGGGTAAAGATCTCGAAACAGGCAGAGGTGCACCCCCGAATGCGGCAGAAAATCCGACATGAGAAGGTACCACGGGAGCTGCCTGACCGGGCTGAGCCGGACGAGAGGTGGCAGACCTCTCAGTAGTATCCCTCTGGCCGCAGCGATGGGATCGTGTCTGCACCATCCTGGAGACAGATCAAACAAGAAGGCAATTACTGAGAATGAATCGATAACGTCAAAGGAGGACAGTTTATTTCAAAGGAAGACAATAAAGCAGCAAGAATTTTGATGATGGAATCAGGTAAGAGTTTTTCCTAGGTGTGATTGAGTACCTTCAAAACTATATCCTATTTTCTACTGCAGGCTGTAGTGATACTCTTGTTTGAATACCACTACATAACTCTCGACCTGCATGGGCCACCACTAAAAATGTGTCACAACCCGCACCCAGTATAGGGGCATGAGAAGTGGGTACATCCAGTCTACGTCGTAGTGTCGGCGGTAGAACACTGTCCTTGGTCACATACATCTAACAAATATAAGGTACCTGTACAGTGTATACACTCCAAACGGAGGACAATATAGAAATGTATAACTCAATCACAACAAAGGTAGAAGTACGATAAGATAGATAGATAATAAAAATCATCAAATGAAATACAAACAGGAGAAGAAGTGTAAGTGTCTAAGATAACATCTCCATAAAATCCAGAAGAACAACAAGATCCCAAATATAACACAAAAGTATCCAAAAGAGACAAGACATCAAAATAAGATAGAAGTCTAAGCTAACTAGCCTAAACTATAAGGGTGACATCCTCTACTGCCTAAACTATAAGGGTGACATCCTCTACTGCTGATGGATCCTGCTGAAGGTCCAAGTCGCAGGTGTCATCTATGGCAGCTCCATAATAGGTAGGGCAAAGGTCTTCGTCATCCTTTGTAATATTTTTAACAGGTCCAGTCAAGACAGGAACGAGCACATAATCTCAACAGTTCATATCAAGACATGAATATAAAGTATGCAATAGAGTAAAATACATGAACCGCTGAAAGAAAGTACATGTAGTAAAAGAGAGAGAACTGTAATGTAAATAGCTACTATAAGTAGGGAACTAACAGTGACTAGTGATGTAGAGTACAAGATAGACATGTGAATGGCTTGAATTTGCACATGATTACAATAAGAATTTATACAATGACCATTGGGATTGTTCACATGATTGCTTCTACTCTCCCGTACCCCAATCAATACACAAGGATCCAGACAAGTTATGTTATTGTACAATATTTCACATGGGGGCCCATAAATAGGTGCACATGAAGGTATACATGAGGGCTCTGTGAGTATGAGAGTACATGAATCACCAGAGTGTACATGAATAATGAAAGCACAAGAGTACATGATGAAAGTAAAACGCACATGACATGATGTATCTGATGCTCCCGAGGGGAATAATATCTCAATGTAAAGATCCATATAGTACTAATCCGTGTTAATATCATGACAGCATCAAGTAAAGTAATCTAGAGCAAGAATATAAATCCTAGCAAGTATAAAATGATCAGAGAATGTACTCGCCCGATATCCTGAGTAACTGGTAAGTGTAGATGTCCAGACAGAGTAGATGAGTCCTATTTAGAGCAACACAGGTCACAACATGTCCAGAATGGTAATACTGAAGTTTACAATGCATTCTATATGAATTCTAGGTCATTCTAGACTAAAGTCAATTTTGGTCAACTCAGGTCAACTTATAAAGTCAAACTAGGTCAACCAAGCTATTATAGGTCTAAACCTAGTCTAACAAGTCATTCTAGACTAAAGTCAACCCTTGGTCAACTCTAGTCAACTACACTAGTCAAACTAGGTCAAGTCCTAGCCCAAACAAGTCTTACTAAGCCTAACCAAGTCTAGCCTAGTACTCACACACAATCACAAGGTCAACACCAACATCATACATACAAAAAAACATATACACATATATCTACATACACTATATATATAGGCATACTTATAGGCATATATCCATTCATGTTTATGTTTATACATTACCTCCTTACATTGCATATATACTTGCATACATATATATTTTCATTCATGCATTCATTTAATCATTCATTCATAACATACATTATATACATATCTATATCTAGGGTTTTGCTAAAATAGGCTATATAACTTGTTAAGGTGAAGTGGTAACAAACCATAGTCCATTCCTAACTCTAAACCTATAAATATATTCATACCTTAGTATAAATATAGGTTACTACCAAGCTCATTATCAACTACTAGTATAACATACATGAATGTATACACTGATATATAAATGGACTGACACATGACTGATATAATAGGGAAATAGAATAGGTTGGACAGATCATGCAGGGTAAGTGAGCTACTGCAGAAAATGGGATTGAATATAGGTTGAGGACTGATCAATGATAATGTAATGCCATGACTGCTCATCTGATACTAACAAGCCCTAAATGTTTATTGAACATAAATAGACTAAAGAGAGGTCAAGTAGAACTGGTACTATAACATGGGACTACAATATAATGGACTGAAATCAAAAGAAGAGCAGAACATGTAATGTTCTGTTACTTAATAGTGAAATATATATTGTGGGCTGAGTCATGAACTAAGGAAGATTGATCAAACCCAAGAGAGGGTTGCCCTTAAGGTAAACTGATACTAAAAGTATTAGGTTGATCATGGTATAGGGAGACTGAATCAAATTATTTTGAGTAAAGGCTAACACTCCTTAGTATCAGTAGGCAGATACAATCTAATAGGACAAAGATTTGTGTGATAAAGGACATACTACATTATGAATGAGAACGAATACTCTAAGAGTATCAGTCGAGAACTGGACTGAACAAGGTAGTGTGGACAGTGTCAGTGAAGGGTGTGTGTGTACTCTCAGGTTTTCAGTCAAGCATGTGTGTGTGTTCTTAGATTTTGTACAACAGTGATAGGGTGTGTGTGTATCCTAGTCAAATGTGTGTGTGGGTGGCATATATTTATATAGGTGTGTGGGTATGACAGGTTACATGTGTACTCAACAGCCTTATACAACACAGTTATCATTTAGGAAATCCTTCTCAGTGTACACACATTCAATAACTCAGTTCTTTTCGAAATCAAAACCTAAATGTGTAAACATGCATCTATAACATATATATATATATATATATATTTTTTTTTTCTATAACATATATATATATATATATATATATATATATATATATATATATATATATATATATATATATATATATATATATATATATAACATAGATATATATATATATATATATATATATATATATATATATATATATATATATATATATATATATATATATATATATATTAACATATCAATTAACATTAATTTACCTTTGAAAACCCAATTTTTGGACTCTGAAAACCCAGTTTTATACACAGTATCAGAGTTCAAGCTCGAACCCTAAATTAGGAATCAATTTGAAAATAAACATCAAATTAAAGGCAGGTGATGTATCGTGTACGTACTCTCGCGTCACACGAGTCATCTCGTGTCCAAACATTTGGACACGAGGTGTCTAAACAACAAACAAACACAGAACATAAACCATGGAGTGCAGTCTCGTGCACGCAGTACACGAACTCGTGGACACGACACACGACACACGACACCAGGCACCTCGTGCACGTGTCCATGTGTTCGCCAAGGGTAGGGCTTCATGTCTAGGGGCCTGACACAGGACCACGACGTGTTTAGGATGGACACGAGGTCCGTATCATAACCCAAATCCAGTCTGTACGCGTATAGTGCAGAACCAGTGCGCGTGTCTGTGCTCCCTCGACATGACACGAGATCATGTCAAACTCGAGGGGTGTGCTGACAGAGGTTGCCCCTACCTCTATGCCAAGTGGCACGTGTCCAAGTGGCATGTCGTGTCCGCAAACGGGGTCGGGTAGCAGGGCACTGTGCCGTAGTCCCGTGCACAGGTTCGTGTCCAGATTTGGACACGAAATAGACACAAAATTGTGCTCAGCCCCTGGGGGATTCAAAACACACATATAGGGCTACACAATCATGAAATTAGTTTTGAAAATTACTGAAATAAATTCTTATGTGCCATTTCGTCAAACACCTAAACAGTGACATTGATACATATCCGATACGGACACCAAACTAATTCTAATTCCTACCAAACTTCACCTACAGCTAGGGGACACCTAGATGGATGCATCTATAGAATAAAATCAGAATTTTAAGGTGATTTATAGAGATTACCTATAGGGATCCAATCTCCAAGAAAAAGCCCCAATTAGTGAAGTCTCCTCCCTCAAGCTATGTCCCAATGAGCTCTCCTCCTTGCAAGCTAGCCTTCTTCTCCTTCTACTCTAGATTTGGGATCAAGTGCAAAAGATTGGGATCAATTTGGTGGAGGAATGGGGAGATTTGATGAAAGGGGAAGAAATGAGGGTTTCCTACAAGGGGGTGTTCTAAAATAGGCAAGTGGCTATGAAGAGAGACTTTATAAGCTGAAATTAGGTTTAATTTTGGTTGTTGTGGCTGTCCAAATTAAGAGCTAGGGTTAGGGTTTCTCATGGTGGGCCTTGGGCCAAGATTAGTAACTAGCTAGTTCAACCCTTTAACCAAAAGTCCAATGCACTAAACTCTCTCAATCCTCTCATGAACCCTAGTCACACTCAAGTCAACTAAGACCAACTTAAGTTAGATTAGGGTCCCACACCACGCTAACTAAGTCACCAAAGTCAAAGTCAAACTCTAGGCTAGTCTCTAAAGTCACAACTAGTAAAAGTCAAAAATAACAACCATCAATCAAATAATTCCAAGAAACCAAAATGACCAAAATACCCCTAGGCCAAAAATGATAAATAATACATCCTAATCACAGGGTTGGGCTCTAGGTCTAGTAGTCTCTAGGGTTTCACTAGCACAACACCAAAATCACAATCACCAATAAAAACAGTTTTAAAATAATTAAAAATCACAAAAAATCATATCATGATTTAGATGACATTATTAAAAGATTAAAATTACAGAATTTCAAAATTACCCTCATTTTAGAAAAATGGGTGCTACAAAAATGACCTAGAGAATAAGATTTTAACTAATTAATTATCATGAATATATGATCTATTCAATGATATTATTGTCACTTACTTATTTAAGCAGAACTTGGATTTTAAGGATTTAAATTAATATTTGGACTAACAATCACATACTTAATGAAGCGTAATTTATAAAAAAATATAATATTATACTAGAGTCATAGGCCTAAGCCATAAGGATGGCAATAACATGCTCGCTAGCCAAAAGTTATTTTAGATTAGACATTAACAAGGAAAATTATATTAGGTTAAACCTAAAAAGAAAAAGAAAAACTAATGCATATAAATCCTAAACATACCCACAACAACTAACATGGGATTTGAACCCCACAACCTGCTGTAAACCAAACCCCAATCATACCAATGGGCTAATGCTCACATGTGTTAAGAGAGGGCCTTTGCTTATTTTTGAATTCAATTATACAACTCTAAAGAACACACACAAAAACCAACAAGGCTTCCACCCTACATCCAAAAAGAAAAACTCTTTTTTTCCACAGTTGGATTCGAACCCAAGCTCATCCATCAACCATCCAACACTCCACTATTCAAGCTACACTTTATTTGTGTAAGTTACAAACAGCCCAATTATTTATGATGTCTGGACAGGGCTAAGCCCGTGTCGTTTGCTACCTATGGGTTCATTCCTACACAGTAGTGGGTTATGCTTAGTCCTGCTTCTGTGAAGGCTCCATCCACACGAGCCATACTTGCAGTAAAACACATGCATACCATTTCCTCATTCATGCATGCAATACACACAACTTTTTAAAACTTCACCTTCTGTTTTTACTCACAACCAAGTTATTCACACAACAACAAATTTATGGGAAGCCCTCAGCTATTATTATCATGTCCTAATCTCCCAATATTTGTGTAGCAGTAGCATTAATCCATTCACAAAGCGCTCTTTAGGATCCTAACATGCATTGACATCTCCACCACGGTTTATCTCATGCATATAATGCAAACCGATTGTTCAGATACCTAACATCCGGGGTTCTAATAAGTTTGCAACAACCATATAAGAGATATATGAAGCGACTCCATACAAAGGTTCTCTTTACATCTGTTGGGTTTTTGGTTTTTCCTTTAGAAAGGTTTAGTCCCACATCGGAAAAAACAAATGGTTTGTATCTCTATATATTAGCTTTGCTATTATTGGAGATGCACATGTGGTGTGGAGGTGCACATGGGTTTGCCATGTGGGGTTATTTTTCTAATGGGAAAAAGGCTAAAATCAACAATTAAAGCATTCATGCTTTTTGCTCTTGGGAAATTTATTTCCATAGGAGCTAAGCCCCGTTGGGGCTTAGCGACTCGGACTCGGGCTCGGGCTCGGGCTCAAGAGGCGTAATGTGGCATTTTGTTGGCGCACTTAGCACGTCAGCATCATCGCTAGGCGCATAGTGCGCTTAAGTTACGCTGGCCCAGTTACGCAGCCCAGCCCAGTGTGCGCAGCGTGCGTAGAGTGCGTAGAGTACGCAGTGTGCGTAGAGTGCGTAGGGTGCGTAGGGTGCGTAAAAGGGGCTGTGTGCGTATAGTGTAAATTACGCTGGTGGCACAACTTCCAGCAAAACGTGTCCTTGCATGTTCTGAGCGGTTGCTCCATGTTCGGGGTGGTTACTACCACGACCCTAACATTATGCTAACCTGGCAGTTGTTGCAGGGGCTTATATAAGGCCTCCTCCTCCTCTCTCATAGGTTACAGAACAGAAAGAGAAGCCACCAGAAAGTTTACGAAGTGTTCTTTAGCACAAGTAAACAGAGAGACGTGTTCTTTAACACAGTTCTGATCTGCAGCCTTCGAGAGAGAGGAAAGGCGCCGCACCAACGTTGCTTTTTCACGGGAGTTCCTGTCCGTCCGAGGAGTCAGAAGAGCAGGAGTGTTCCAAGTTCTCCGACGAACTTGCTGGTTCCTGGAAGCTGTTCGCGTAGGGCGAATAAAGCTTTGAGCAACGGTGATCATTCACCCCAGCAGGAGTTCTTCCATCTATCGCCAGTCACCTTCTTCGTTGCTGTCAGTAACTCTGATTGTATCTTCTTTTTAGAAGTACTACGATCTGATTGCTGTGATTACGAAATCTTTTTAGATTCTCGTAATATCATAACGATATCTTTTTATATCTTCGTTATACTTGCGCAACCTTTCTAGAAGTGTTGCGTTGGAACATTGTTTTTACAATTGTTTCATATTCTCAGTTTTCTATCGAAAAATTGTGCTCCGGCAATAACAATCTCAAAGCTTTATTGCTACGATGGAAAACATTAATGCTTCACTCCTAAACACTGACTTCTGTAAGTTAGAGAAGTTTGATGGAGAGCATTATCAAGTCTGGAAGAGGAAGGTTTATCTCACTCTTCAACTCAGAGACGTGGATCACGTGCTTCTTGAAGAGGAACCTACCGTTCCAGATACTGGGTCTGCTGCCGCAATCTCTGCGGCTACTAAACTTCAGGCCAAGTGGAAAAGAGAGAATAGCATTTGCAGGCTGCTTATCCTGAATGCTATGGAGGATTCCCTTACAGAATCCTATTCTAAGAAGAATATCGCTAGAGACATATGGGAGTCTCTAGAAAAACTCTACGAAGAAGACAAGAACCGCAGTAAAATATTTGTGGTTGAAAAATATCACAAGTGGTTCTTTGAGGACGAAAAGTCCATGCTGCCGCGGGTGAAGGAGTTCCTGAAACTGCGACAAAAGCTGGAAGACGAGGCGATGCCCCTCCCCGACAAGTTTGTTGTTGGAGGGATTGTCTCAAAGCTCCCCGCTGGGTGGAGCAAGTTCTATGCAAACATGCATAGAAAGAAGTTGGAGATCACCCTTGAAGATCTCCTACAGGAAATCTATGTTGAGGACCAGATGCGGGCTCAACTGAAGGTGGACACACTGTCCAAGCAATTGGCTAACACCAATCTGGTTCAGACCAAGGAACCAAAGGAAAAGCAGGCGGCTTTCCACAGCAAGAAAAAGAACCCTGACAATCTAAAAGTCAAGGGAACTTCTATCAAGAAAAAGAAGCCAAAGTCTGAAATGCCTTGCTTCAAGTGTGGCAAGAAGGGCCACTTTAAGAATGAGTGCAAAGCAAAGACCAAGCAATCAGAGCAAGGAGAGCCTAGTAAGGTATCTATGATCACTGACGTAGTTGCTATGATTGCACAGGTTGATGCAGTAAGGGCTGACACTGACTGGTGGGTAGACACTGGAGGCTCCTGCCATGTCTGCTCCAGTAAGGAGTGGTTCACTACCTATACACCTACTTCTGAAGTGGTTATGATGGCGAACCAGGCACAAGCTGAAGTGCTCGGGATCGGGACGGTGGTGTTGAAGCTGACTTCGGGGAAGTCTCTGACGCTTCAAGGCGTGAAGCACGTACCTGCTATCGCCAAGAACCTGATCTCAGGAGGCCTACTCTGCAAAGCAGGCCTCAGGATGGACATCAATGCTGGCCAGATGGTGATGTCTATCAAAGGAACATATTTCGGGAAAGCTTTTTATACCGAAGGAATGTTCAAAATTCAGCTTGTAAATCAGTCCAATGTAATTAATGTGATTAATGAAGTCACTCATTCTGCTTATACTCTTGAGTTGTGGCGTAATAGGCTAGGACATGTTCATTGTAAACAAATAAACAGAATGTCTAGTCTAGGACTTATCTCCAAGTGTGGGGGTAAGGTAGAGAAATGTGAAGTTTGTGCTTAAACAAAGATCACAAGGAAACCCTTTCCTCGGGTTAATCGAAGTACAGATCTTCTGGAGTTGGTACACTCTGATATCTGTGACTTCAAACAGTTCTCTACAAAGGCCGGGATGAAGTATTTCATAACCTTCATCGATGACTTCTCAAAGTATGCGTTCGTCTACTTGCTGAAGGCTAAAGACGAAGCATTCGAGAAGTTCAAGAAGTTCAGAGCCGAAGCTGAGCGGCAGACTGGACAACAACTTAAAAGGATAAGAAGTGATCGAGGTGGGGAGTACAGGTCTCATAAATTCGCATCGTTCTGCAAAGAACATGGAATTGTCAATGAGACTACGGCTCCGTACTCTCCTTAATCAAACGGAGTAGCAGAGAGGAAGAACAGAACGTTAACAGAAATGATTAACTCAATGTTGTTGACTGCTGGTCTTCCTAAGTGCTACTGGGGAGAAGCTGCATTGACGGCCACTTTTATTCTGAATAGGGTGCCTCATGCAACTTCTGACATTACTCCTCATGAACTCTGGTTCAAAGTCAGACCTAACTTGAATGTCATTCGAGTGTGGGGGTGTCTGGCATATGTCACGCTTCCAGATCTGAAGATTCAGAAGCTTGGGACAAGGACTACTAAGACGATCTTCTTGGGGTATGCCGAGAAGAGTGATGCTCGGAGATTTCTTGATATTGAGTCAAATCATATCATTGAATCTGGCGACGCAGAATATTTTGAAGACAAGTTTGCAAGGCACAAGAATATTATTCTTCCGGATGTTCCGGAGAATAATGAGGGTGCACAAGAAACTAAAGTCTTCAATGAAGATGTGGTCCAAGAAGATGTTGTTGTTGAAACAACGGTTGAACCAGAACAAGCTGAGCCGTCAGCTAAGCGTGTGAGGAGGCCGAAGGACTTCGGAAGTGACTTTGTCACCTATCATGTGGAAGCTGATCCGCTTACCTATGATGAGGCGATGAAGACCAGAGACGCGGTTTTCTGGAAGGAGGCGATTGGCAATGAAATTGATTCTATTACCTCAAATAACACTTGGGTGTTGGTTGATCTTCCTGAAGGGGCGAAACCCATCGGATGCAAATGGATCTTCAAGAAGAAGATGAAAGCAGACGGAACTATTGACAAGTTCAAGGCTAGGTTGGTAGCTAAGGAATTTTCTCAGAAGCAGGGAATTGACTATTTTGACACGTATGCTCCAGTAGCCCGGATGTCCACCATCAGAATGTTGATTTCTTTCGCAGCAATACATAAGATGGTGATACATCAGATGGATGTGAATACGGCTTTCCTAAATGGCGAGCTGACCGAAGAGATTTACATGCAACAACCAGAGGGATTTGTCATCAGGGATCTTGAAGACAAAGTCTGCAAGTTGGTGAAATCATTGTACGGTCTTAAACAAGCTCCCAAGATGTGGCATGAGAAATTTGACAAAGTTATAAGGTCAAATGGCTACATGGTCAGCGATACGGACAAGTGTGTTTACACAAAGTTCGCTGATGGAAGAGGTGTTATCGTTTGTCGGTACGTGGACGACATACTTATCCTAGGGACGGATATTAGCTGTCACTGAGACAAAAAAGTTCATCTCTAGCAAGTTCAGTATAAAGGACTTAGGGGAAGCTGATGTGATCTTAGGGATCAAGATCATCCGGACAGACACTGGACTAGCGCTGTCACAGTCTCATTATATTAAGAAATGATCACTCGTTATGGGTATCGGGATCTTCCAGGGATCGATACGCCGTACAGGTGTGATCTGAAGCTGAAGCCTAATTCAGGGGAAAGCGTTAGACAGCTGGAGTATGCAAGCGTAATGGGAAGTTTGATGTATGCTACTACTGCCACAAGGCCTGACATAGCTTTCGCCGTAGGAATGCTGAGTCGTTTCATGAGCAACCCAGGTGCTGAACACTGGAAAGCTGTAAAACGGGTTATGAGATATCTCAAGAAGACTCAGACATATGCACTGTACTACAGCGGAGATCCGCAGGTAGTGGAAGGCTTCAGTGATGCCAGTTGGTGCTCTGAGGTGGAGAGCGAGAGGTCCACAGGTGGATACATTTTCACAACGGGTGGAGCTGCTATATCGTGGAAGTCGAAGAAGCAGACTATGCTCTCGCGGTCATCCATGGAATCTGAGTTCTTTGCACTAGATACCGCAGCCGAGGAAGCAGAATGGCTTCGGGAGCTCATGTATGATCTTCCATTGGTTGGGGCATAAATACCGGCGATACCAATATACTGCGACAACCAGGCGACTGCGGCGGTGGCATCAAATGACCTCTTCAACGGGAAGAAGAGGACTGTGCGGTTGAAGCACAGGACAGTACACGATCTTATCAAGAGAGGTGTTATTGCAGTGATTGATGTTCGGAGTCAGGAGAACCTGGCGGATCCGTTCACCAAGGGCCTCAAGCGCCAGCTGGTCAATGACACAGCTTGTAAAATGGGCTTGAAGGCATTCTGATATTGTATTATTGTATTCCTACCATAAAGTTTTATGCTATTAGTTCAAAGATTTATCTACTAGGCATCTAGCTTTTGGTTCAAGGGAGGACCACTAATCGGAAGAATATCAGGAACGGTGGGTACATGTTCTATTGGGCATGGAGAGGTTACGGACCTATAACCACTGTTGTCTACTATTGTTTTCTGCGGAAAACGGTTCTTGTGGGAAGGTTGGCTTAATTGCCTTAATGAGTTCTCAGGCAGAGTGAATGCCTGGAGTGCTTTACAGGAAGCACGGTAGAGCAGCACTACGAGGAGTGAAACTCCATGCTACAGTGGGGTGACTCCACAATGAGGTTCCTATATGTGGGATGCTGCCCAGGAATAGGATAAAGCCTCGGCTTTGCAGGCCAAGTCATAGCGGCGTAGCACCGCAAATAGGCAGTTAGCCTAATGCTGTATGTTAAATATAAAGAGGGGTGTAGTCAGCACTACAAAGAGGAGTTCTTCATGTTACAGTGGCACGACACCACCATGAGGTACCCGGTTAGGGAAAAAGCCTCGGCCTTGCAAGCCATGTCGTTGCGGCGTAACACCGCAAGGGAGCCTAAGGCTTCATGCTGGGTAGTTTGGCACTACAAAGAGGTGGTTGCCTCATGCTACTGTAGTATGACACTACGATGAGGTTCCCGGTACGGGGTAAGGCCTCGGCTTTAAGCCATGTCATAGCGGCGTAGCACCGCAAGGGAAGCGCAAAGCGCTTCATGCCATGTCTCTTTATAATGAACTCACCTATAGTGTATGACAGAGATATCAGGCCGTCTCTTGAGGGTAAACTTGTAGACACCCAAAATTATACACTGAAACCAGGCTGGCACAGGGCCTTTAATGTGTAGCCAGAAGCACATGTAACTACATTATGTGAGTGGAAAGAATTTCAGCTATAATGCAGAATTCAAGGCTTAGTCCATTCTTGTATTATAGTTTAATTTTTGACCCATGCGGGAAGATTCAAGTCGTAAGCGACATCTCTCCTAATGCATGATGGAAAGTTACTGTGGGGAACACTTATATCCATATATAGAGATATGTGGGGGATTGTTGGGTTTTTGGTTTTTCCTTTAGAAAGGTTTAGTCCCACATCGGAAAAAACAAATGGTTTGTATCTCTATATATTAGCTTTGCTATTATTGGAGATGCACATGTGGTGTGGAGGTGCACATGGGTTTGCCATGTGGGGTTATTTTTCTAATGGGAAAAAGGCTAAAATCAACAATTAAAGCATTCATGCTTTTTGCTCTTGGAAAATTTATTTCCATAGGAGCTAAGCCCCGTTGGGGCTTACCGACTCGGACTCGGGCTCAAGGGCTCATGAGGCGTAATGTGGCGTTTTGTTGGCGCACTTTGCACTTAGCACGTCAGCATCGTCGCTAGGCGCATAGTGCGCTCGTTGTGCGAGCCACTTGCGCGACCACGTTGCGCGGCCCGTTACAATAGCCCAGTTACGCTTGGCCCAGTTACGCAGCCCAGTACGCCCAGTACGCGCATTGTGCGCAGTGTACGCAGTGTGCGTAGAGTGCGTAGTGTGCGTAGGGTGCGTAAAAGGGGTTGTGTGCGTATAGTGTAAATTACGCTGGTGGCACAACTTCCAGTAGAACGTATCCTTGCATGTTTTGAGCGGTTGCTCCATGTTCGGGGTGGTTACTACCACGTCCCTAACATTGTGCTAACCGGGCAGTTGTTGCAGGGGCTTATATAAGGCCTCCTCCTCCTCTCTCATAGGTTACAGAACAGAAAGAGAAGCCACCAGAAAGTTTACGAAGTGTTCTTTAGCACAAGTAAACAGAGAGACGTGTTCTTTAACACATTTCTGATCTGCAGCCTTCGAGAGAGAGGAAAGGCGCCGCACCAGCGTTGCTTTTTCACGGGAGTTCGTGTCCGTCCGAGGAGTCAGAAGAGCAGGAGTGTTCCAAGTTCTCCGACGAACTTGCTGGTTCCTGGAAGCTGTTCGCGTAAGGCGAATAAAGCTTTGAGCAACGGTGATCATTCACCCCAGCAGGAGTTTTTCCATCTATCGCCAGTCACCTTCTTCGTTGCTGCCAGTAACTCTGATTGTATCTTCTTTTTAGAAGTACTACGATCTGATTGTTGTGATTACGAAATCTTTTTAGATTCTCGTAATATCATAACGATATCTTTTTAGATCTTTGTTATACTTGCGCAACCTTCCTAGAAGTGTTGCATTGGAACATTGTTTTTACAATTGTTTTATATTCTCAGTTTTCCATCGAAAAATTGTGTCCCGGCAATAACATCTCTTAAGTCATCAACCCTAGAACCCTAGCTAATATTCAAGGTGCTAGCAAGCAGTGCATTACTAACATCCTAGCAATACTTTCTAATGAAACAGTATGATGCAGGATGGGAATTTTGAGGGGAGGTTACCGGAAGAGGGGGACACTTGCCAACGTTTGCTGCGTCGATGAACCGTCGGATGCAACCTCGTACTCGGAGAGGAGTGGTAGTGTCGGTTGGCGATGGTTGTACCATAAGGAAGACGAGGTCGGTTTGCCTAGGAGGTGCGTCTTCGGCCTACGTCGTCGGCGTCATACGTAAGAGGGAAGTAGGAAATGGTGGTGGAAAGAGAAAACTTGTAGAGGCTAATCACTGCGGCTAGGTTTAGTTTTCGGAAGAGACAAGAACAAGCATATATATATATATAGGAGAGGGGAGTTAGGTTTTTTTGAGTTGAAGCAAGTGGGGGAGGAGCGCTGGCTTATGCTACCGGGCCAGGGCCAGTTGCATGAAAGGATTGTTTTAAGTTTTTTTTAGAGGAACGACAATACTAGCCTAAATAGCATATCACTTAGAAAGTAACCCTTACATAAAAATATGAAAAGAAAGAAAAAATAATAAATGAATAATAATAAGGTCACCTTGCTACCTAAAGCTAAGTATCAGGATTTTCCATCTAGCCTAAATATATTTATATATGTAAATACCATAATGATGATTAGGTCTACTCAACTGTTTATATATGTAACAATATGTAAATTAAAAAAATACTTTTTTTAAATTTTTAAATATTAAAAAAAAATCTTCCTCAAGTAAAAATCTAACAATCATATATATTCAGATATAATAAATAATATAGTAAGATAATATGTAAAAAAAAAGTTAGGGAGCTCACATACTCTCCTCCTTAGAAAACTTCGTCCCCGAAATTAAGATGATGGCACGATTTGGAAAAACAAAATTGCTAAAATATTACGATATGCAAAATTTAGTACGTAAATTCGTACCTCGATCCTCGAACAAATGAAGGTAGCGCTCCCAAATGGAGTCCTCGCGCTCCCAAGTGGATTCGTCCGAAGAGTGATGCTTCCATGCAACTCGGACATGTCGAATCGTCTGCCCTCTCAAAACTTTCTCACTGCGATCGAGAATCGCGACATGCTGCTCCACATATGATAAGCTTGGTCCAACTGTAATCTCTGAATGGTCCAGCACGTGACTAGGGTCAGCCACGTATCTCGTCAACTGTGATACGTGGAAAACGCCATGCACACCCTCAAGTGACAGGGGCAATGCTAGACGATAAGCCACCTCACCAACTCGTTCTAGAATATCGAAGGGCCCTATGTACCTCGGACTCAACTTGCCTCTACTGCCAAATCTGATAGTCCCCCGAGTCGGTAATATCCTCAAGAATACGTGATCGCCTTCCTTGAACCCAAGGGTGGGCGATGCGCATCAGCCTAGTGCTTCTGTCTATCCTGTGCTGCTCTGAGATGACTCTGAATCTGTTTTACCTTTTCCATTGTCTGCATCACCAAAACTGGACCAAGTTTCTGATGTTCTTCGATGTCACTCCAACAAGCTGGAGACCTGCACTTCCTGTCGTATAGTGCTTCAAAGGGTTCCATCTGTATGCTCGCTTGGTAACTGTTGTTGTATAAGAACTTGACCAAATGTAGGTGATCCTCCCAAGATCTTCCAAATTCTAATATGTATGCCCTCAGCATATCCTCGAGTATCTGGATCGTGCGCTCTGACTGTCCGTCAGTCTATGGATGATAAGCGGTGCTGAATTTGAGGCGAGTCCCCAAACTCTCTTACATGCTCCTCCAAAAATGTGAAGTGAATCTAGAATCTCGATCCGACACAATGCTCACTAGTACTCCGTGTAGACGTACTATCAGTTTCATGTACAAATCAGCAAGAATCTTCGTCCACTTCCCAAGTCTAAAGGACAAAAAATAAGCCGACTTGGTGAGTCGATCCACGATGACCCAAACTGCGTCCATCCCGCTGGGGCTCCTCGAGAATCCAGTGACGAAGTCCATTGTGATATGTTCCCACTTCCACTCAAGAATGGGAAGCGGCTGCAATAGTCCTGCAGTCCTCTGCTGCTCGGCCTTGACCTACTGACAGACCAAACATCTCGTTACAATTCGAACGATCTCCCTCTTAATCCCATGCCATCAGTAATGCTGTCATAAATCTCTGTACATCTTTCTACCTCTGGGATGAATAGAATATATCGAGCTATGCGCCTCCGCCATCAACTCCTGGCATAGCTCTCCACTCGGAACACATAGGCGATCTCCACACCTTAACGTCTCGTCTTCATGAATCCGTAGCCCTGTCTGCTTGCCGGCCTCTGTCCTCTCCCGAAGTCTCCTGAATCTCGCATCTGTAGGTAGAGCAGCCTTGATCCTCTCAACCAAAGAAGACTGTACTCCAAGTGTAGATAAATGTCCATCCATACCCGACAACACGACCTCAATCCCCAACTCCTGGATATCCTCTAATAAATAACATTGTGTCGTCAAGAAATGTGTTGTGGGCTTCCTGCTCAAGTCATCTGCCACGACATTCGCCTTTTTCGGATGGTACTGCAACTCGATCTCAAAGTCTTTCATCAACTCTAGCCAACGTATTTGCCTCAAGTTCAGCTCCTTTCCGTGAAGACGTACTTCAGGCTCTTGTGATCAGTAAATATCCCTACCCGCTCTCTATAAAGGTAGTGCCTCCATAGCTTAGTACGAAAATAACTGCAACTAGTTCCAAATCGTACGTCGGGTAATTCTTCTCGTGGACCCTAAGCTATCTCGATGCGTAGGACACAACCTTGCCATGCTACATTAGTACACATCCTAATGGTAGAGTCAAGATAGGTGCTGACGTCAGACGCTACTTTAGCTCATCTAATACCGTTTGACACTCCTCTGTCCAGATGAACACCTGATCCTTATGTGTTAAATGCGTCATAGGCTCGGCAATTCTAGAGAAGTTTTCCATGAACCTTCGATAATATTCAACAAGTCCGACAAAACTTCTGACCTTCATAGCTGAGTCGTTGCTGGCAAAGTCTTCACTGCTTCAATCTTCTCTGCATCCACCGCTAATCCATTTCCCGTAATGATATGCCCAAGGAAAGATACCTTGCTCAGACAGAACTCACACTTACAGAGCTTGCCATATAGTCTTTCCTTTCTCAGGGTCTCTAGCACGATCCTGAGATGCTCCTCATGCTCCTCATGGCTCTTGGAGTACACCAAAATGTTATCGATGAATACTACCACGAACTTATCCAAGTACTGGTGGAATACCTTGTTCATCAGACTTATGAACACAGCTAGTGCGTTGGTTAAACCAAACGACATCACAAGGTACTCATAGTGTCCGTGCTTCGTCCGAAAGGCCGTCTTCGAAATATCATCCTTTTGTACTTTGATCAGGTGATAGCATGACCTGAGATCAATCTTCGAAAACACACAAGCACCGCTCAACTGGTCAAATAAATCATCGATACGAGGTAGGGGATACTTGTTCTTCACTGTCGCAATATTTAACTCTCGGTAGTCTATGCACAGACGTACCGCCCCGTCCTTCTTCGGTACAAGCGAGACAGGTGCTCCCCATAGAGAAACACTAGGTCGTATAAAACCCAAGCCCAAAAGTTCATCAATCTGGGCCTTCTCCTTCGACTCCTTCGGTGCTAGTCGGTACACATGGGAAGTAATAGGTGGCAATCCTGGAACTAGCTCGATGAAGAACTCTACCTCCCTGTCTGGTGGTAGTCCTGGAAGCTCCTCGAAAAACATGTCCTCAAACTCTAAGACAATCGCTGGACGTGTTGGTTCCTCCATTGCAATACGTGCCACAAGGGTGGGGTGATCATCCATCTCTACGGATCCCCTAGATAACTCAAACTCGGTGCGAACTGGGGGTCAAAATATGGCGCACCCACGTCTGCAGTCTAGCGTCGTGGTAGTGGCTCAACCAATCCATGTCAAGAACAACATCATAGTCTGGCATAGAGAAGACCAAAAATTGGACAAGCATCTCACGCCCGCAAACAACTACTGAACAAGATCTACAAGTATCGCTAACAGGAAATATTCTGTCTTCCGTGAGAATTCTCATGGTCTTCGAAAGGGGTGCGGTAGCTACTCTATGGGTGGCCGCGAAACTAGCAGCTATGAATAAATGCGTGGCACCAGAATCAAATAATGCTACTGCAGGTAGTGAAGCAACTAAAATAGTACCTGCGATAACTTTTCATGCTGTCTCTGCCTCCTCAACCGTTATAGCAAAAGCCTGTCCACGCCCATGTGCTCTGGCCTGCTGCTTGGTCTGCTGAAATCGGGCTGGTTGATGTGCCAAGGGTGGTCTCCCCTGGTATCCTCCCGGTGCTGCTGGCCGTATCGCCCCAACACCTACGTTGGGCCTCCTCGAACCCTGGAACTGTAGCCTCGGTGCTGGTAGTACCGGAAATACGGGGCGGTGTACCATCGGTGCCGTTGCACGATGCTTTGTACAATCTCGGGCCTGCTGCTGACCATATCCACAAACCATGCATAATACTAGCCTACGTCGACATCCCTGAACAGAATGACCTACCTTGCCACAGAAATGACAGGTAGGGGCCCCTGGTGCTGTCGGAGGCGCTGCTCTCTGTGGTTGATGAATCTGAGGACGCTTTGCCGGTACTTCCTGCGGTGCTCTAGCTGTTGGTGATGACAAGTGGGAGAGCTTCATGCTGGCCTCCCTATAGTTGATGCGCTCCTAACGTCGAGCTGCTGTCAGAATCTTCGAGTATGAAATGGGAGCGACTGATTCTACCAATCTCTGTAGCTCGAAGCGCAGGCCGTCATAGCACTTCTCGGCCTTTTTCTCCTCAGTGTCGATCAGGTATGGGGCAAAGCGGCTCAAGCGAAGGAACTCCGTGTTGTACTCCTCAACCGTCGTACTGCCCTAGATAAGATGCATGAACTTGTCCGGAAGCTCCGCACGCGCTGTAGCCGGAATGAACATCTCCTTGAAGAGTCTGGAGAACTCCTCTTATGTGACCCGGTCGGATCCTAGCCGATGCTCCTCGGCCAACCACCAATGGTGTGTGTTGCCCTTCAGTTGCATCATGACGGCCTTTATCCGTTTGTCCCTCGGAAGCTCTGCGACCTCCAACTAGTGCTCGATACTAGTAAGCCATGCATGAACCTCTGTAGGCTCCTTTGTGCCGGAAAATGAAAGGGGCACCATGTGACAGAAATCTTTGATAAATTCCGTCAATGGTCGTCACTCCGGTGGTGTGACAAGCTCCAGTATAGTGACGATACTCTCCCTCAGAGTATCCATCTAGTGTTGCTGAGCCTGCTGCTGAGCCTGATACTGAACCTGCTGCTGAGCCTGCATCATATCTGAAACATTTATTGTCCGTCCGCCTGCTGTCCCGGTGGCGGAAATGGCATATATGGATCTGCGGGGGAGGCGGAGGTGGTGGCTGCTGCTGCGGCTCTATCCTCTAGGGCTGCTGCTTCCCCGGCTGTGCCTGGTGCCGCTGCTCTCCTGGTTGCCCCTCAACCTGCTGAAGAATCTGACCCTGGAGAGCCGGGGTCAACATGAGGATCTGCCTCGAAGTCTGTGCCTCAGTCGGTCCGGGGTCCTGGGGAACACTGTTCCGCAGCGCCACTCGTCTACTTCGGAGATTCATACTCTGAAAGTAGATAAGCAAAATTTTAGCGATTTGAAGTCAAACATGATGTATTGATAAAGAAAAGCGATGAGGAGGTGTTATAGGATGGTATTCAAGCAAGTAGATGAGATCTTAAATTTTTAATCCTAATTCGCAGGCTCGCTTGGCACAGTCAGTTAACCAAGCCGATTTAAATCTCGACCTGCATGGGCCACCACAAAAACCATGTCACGCCCCAGTTCCAATATAAGGAACCGAGCCACGTGGCAAGGCCAGCGAGTACCACTCCCAATGATTTACCCAATTTAATGGAACCATGAGAGTATCACTTAAGCTGTAAGGTGCAGTAATATAGAGTAATGCCCAGACAATCATAAATACTAATCTCATCCACAAAATAAGATTAAGGAACACATAGTGAAAAATATGAAATAAACCACAATGTGCTGAAATAACATAGACTAAATGTAGTTATAAAACAACCACTGAATGAAGAGCCTTGTGGAAACAATTCCGCTGATGCAATACTGAATGAAAATGAAATAAATAAAAGATAACTAGATATGACGACATGCTACTAGATAATGAAGTCAGAAATAAAGAAAGTGCTCTACCATGGTCGAGCTGCTCTACTGGATCGATCTCGTCATCAACTACAAGTCCTGCTCCTAGCTCAACTCCAGATCTGTAGACCTCAGGATAATCGTCTAAATCTGGAAAGAAAACCAGGACCTCAGCGGGATGCAACAAGGTATATAATATACAGGCCAAATGTACGACAGTAAAGGATGATATGATAGAAATAAAATAAGACAGAAATAAAGTGGGTGAACTACCATAACCAACTAGTATGAAATACAATTTAAGAAATATCACTCGAACACGCGGGCTGTCATGGTGTAATCTGGAGTTCTGATACGGAACTCCAGTAACTATGAAAATTCGCAGTTCCAATAAGGAACTGTGGTAACTAAGAAATATCCGCATCTTTGGTAATGAGGCAGCTCTAACTCTGTGGGAAAGTAGCCCAAGCGTACGGTGTATGTTTCTTCAAGCCCATGTGACTTCACGAATCATATCCACGGGTCGCTCGATCAGACCTCTAGCTAGGACAATGAGTCATAAATAGAATAGTAATATTGCACGCATATCAATGTCATCATCCTAGAGTCAACTCGAATCTCCGTACATCAAGATGTAAACAAGTATGAAAATTTGTCAATAATGTAGTGTCACATGACTGTGTCCTAGGGTCAGAGTGTAACTCGCAACGAATTTGTCGCGGTATCGCAATTGTGAATGTCTAGGTTCGATACCCGATGACGCTAACGGCCATCGACACCCGAATGTGATCGGACTCGAAGTACCGAACGCGGCCCTAGGTGTTGCAATAATGTACTCACAAATAATATATAACAATTTCAAATAATGTAACTGAAATATTAGAATGGCAAGGTACACTTGCCTGGCTCCGGAATCTGATGAGAATGATCTGGTCCTACGTCCGAGCCTGAGGTCTCCAAAGTGACAAAATGACCTAGAGAATATGATATTAACTAATTAGTTATCATGAATATGTGATCTATTCAATGATATTATTGTCACTTACTTATTTAAGAAGAACTTGGATTTTAAGGATTTAAATTAATATTTGGGCTAACAATCACATACTTAATGAAGCATAATTTTAAAAAAAATATAATATTATACTAGACGAAAAGCTAGGGTTTGAAGGAAGAAAAAGACTGATGAAAAGCTTCTGTTGGAGGAAAAGGAAGAAAGAAAAGTTTTCTCTCTCCAAACAGACACTACTGATAGGGCACGGCTACGTCAGCAAAAAAAGACAAAATGCTTCGTGAACTAGGAGACTCTTCGGACGACGTGGGAATTACGAGTAAAGATCATGATGACCATTCCCTAGAAACGAGGAGTTGTGATCAACTTTTAGTGAAGCGACGGCTCAAGGTATTTAATGTCGAAGGCTAAGCGTGACGACAGCCTGTCAGTAAGCGTGTTGGGCATTCGCTTGCAAAGGACACGTGTCATGCTTTTGTTCAAAGTATTCCGAGCTTGGCTCAAGTTCGAAACACATTGAAGGGGGTCATGTAGAAGCTTGAAAAAGCCCAGACATATCAAAAGTGTAGGTGACAATACTTGATACACATGACTTCACAAACGCCCAGGTACCACAAAAGCGCAGACAAGAGACAAAAGACATAATGAGACGTACAAAGAGGGTGTAAAAAGAGTTCTTTATTAAAATCATGTCTACAAGGATCTACTACAGAATCTTCATGATTACATATAAAGACTAGAAACACCTAAAGTCTACAAGTGGGCAATCTTCTTCACAAAATGTGTAGCCCCCAGACGCGCAGCCTGTTAAGAGTGAATCACTTCCTCGTCAGAGCAAATCACTTCCTAGCCGTGCAGAGGAACTCTAATATGGCTAATAAAGCAGCCATTGGTCCGAGCCAGAATGCAGCTCCTGCTCGCCACACTACTGCGGCTCTTAAGCAGGGTTGAGCACAACATGTGGCTCTTCAGATTGGCAATCAATCCAAACCCGGAAGCTTAGATCTCGAAGACCTCCAAGATATTGTTCAGGTTCGAACTCCTTATGCCAAAGGCTCAAGTGCATCTCAAAACTCAACAGCAGTTCTTCTACGAGGACATAGCTTCGTTGAACGAAGGGATCCACAACCAATAGTCAACTTGTGCAAGGCCAAAGGCAGTTCAAAGCTAAGTCAGGATCGAGCATGACGGTAGGGATGCTAAGAGACAGTGTACGTAACTCCTCAAAAAAGCCCCCTTTATATAGGCTGAGTGTGGTCCAACCCACATGCCATGTGGTCGTCGGTCAAAGACCCCTAAGTTAATGTGATGAATCTAAGAATCAGCACAATGAATCTCATTTAATAGGTTCATTTGACTAAATCCTAAGCCACAAACTTCTTGAATTCCCCAAATGACGGTGGCAATTAATGAAGATGATGACTAACTCATCTGTTAAAAGAGCAGTCATTAAATAGCTCTTATGACTTTGATAAAAACTAGCTCCTTCGACTCAAAAGTGCCGCTACTTCAGTTCGACTCAGAAGCACAGCCACTTCAGTTCGACTCAGAAGCGCTGCCACTTCAGCACGACTCAGAAGCGCAGTCACTTCGGTTCGACTCTGAAGTGCAGCTCCCTCGCTTCAACCCAGAAGCGCCGCTCCTTCTATCCCACCCAGAAGCACAGCCCATTCATTGGCTCCTTCAGCTGACACTTTGCCACCTCAAGCACAGTCTCCTTGTCGCCAAAAAGTGCAGTGACTCCGTCATCTTCGAAACACAGTCTCCTCGTCGCTACAAAGCACAGTGACTCTGTCGTCTTCGAAATATATTCTACTGGTTGCCCCAAAGCACAGTGGCTCTGTCGTCTTTGAAACACAGTCTACTCGTCGCCCCAAAGCACAGTGACTCCATCATCTTCGAAACACAGTCTCCTCATCGCCCAAAAGCGCAGTTACTCAGTTGTATTCGAAACGTAGTCTTTTCGTCGCCCGAAAGCAAAGTGACATCTGAGCCTCACCAAAAGTGCAACTCACACAAAAGCGCAGTCATATGAGGTAGCATTATTCTACGTGGCAAGTCAGGTATCTATATTTTTCAGATATTACCCAATCGGTTCCATTTAAACCACTGCTATTAAGATAGGACAGTGTTTGATTCTGTTAATAAGAGCAATATCCTATTAGTTTGTTTAAACCACAGATAAAGATGGAGTTTGTTCTTATGGACAAGGGCCATACCCAATTGGTTTGTTTAAACCAATGGCCCCCTAAGATAAGATAAAATCTAACTTCGATAGGAACCGAATCTGCTCAGGTTCATCCGATCAACAATAAACACACGCTACGTGCGTTTATTCAGTTATGTTGATAATTCTTCCAAGATCTTGATAAAAGAGAATCCCAGCGTCCGCCACGTGTCAGCTCAGCAGCAACCCTCACCGTGCAATCTCGAGGTTCTCTCATATCTCTACATGCAGCATTCCTACACATTCCTTATGCACATTGTATATGTACTTCCCTATAAATAAAAGGAGTTTTCCTTCGATAAAAAGACTTCAAAATCTTCACAACTTCGGCGTCCTCTTGATTGGCAATCCCAGAGTTCCAATCACAAGCACCAGAAAGCCAGAGCACGTTCAACTCATCGTCAGATCATCAACGGAGTAAAGGAGCCTGTAATGCTCGATCTCCACCGTCATACTTCTCCAGAAAACTTTGTACTTAGATCTCCTGTTTAGGAATCGATTGTACTCTTTTCACCTTTAATATGCAAAAAGTTCGTATAACCTTTTGTCCTAGCAAACAATGTACCTCAAGCTTTTGTGGTCAGTGAAAATTTCCACTCGCTCTTCCTACAAGTAATGTCTCCACAACTTTAAGGCAAAGATCACCGCTACCAACTCTAGATCGTAGGTAGGATAGTTCTTCTCATGCGGCCGCAACTATTAGGATGCATATGATATCACCCTCTTATTTTGCTCCAGAACACATCCCAGTCCCTTGCTCGAAGCGTCACTATAAATGTCTAAACCATCTGGTCCTGATGGCAACGTCAATATAGAAGCTGTCGTCAACCTTTTCTTCAGTTCATCAAATGCAGCCTAGCAATCCTTTGTCCATATGAACTCTACGTCCTTCCGAGTGATCCTAGTCATCGACTCTGTGATCTGAGTGAAGTCCTGCACGAACTTTCTATAGTATCCTGCCAATCCTAAGAAGCTTCGAATCTCTACCACAGTTGTCGGAGTAGTCTAAGATTCTACTCCAACAATCTTCTTCGGATCAACGGATATACTATCTCCTGTCACCACATGCCGAAGGAATTCCACCTTATCTAAGAAAAACTCATATTTTGAGAGCTTTCTATAGAGCTTCTCCTTCATAAGGGTCTCTAGTACGATCCTCAGGTGCTTCTCATGCTCTTCCAGTGTCTTCGAATAGTTTAGTATGTCGTCAATAAATACTACCACGAACTAGTCAAGGTATGGTTGGAATACCTTGTTCATTAAGTTTATGAAGACTGTTGTGGCTTTAGTCAACTTGAACGGCATCACCATGAACTCATTCTGCTCGTACTTGGTCCGGAAGGTGGTCTTTGCGATATTCTCCTTCTTCACTTTCAACTGATGGTAGCCCAATCTCAAATCAATTTTTAAGAATACATGTGCACCGCTCAAATGATCGAAGAGATCGTCAATCATCGGCAACGGGTACTTGTTCTTAATTGTAAGATTGTTCAAGGTCCGATAGTCGATGCACATCCACACCATCCTATTCTTCTTCAGCACAAATAGAACCGAGGCTCCCCATGGCGGCGAACTTGACCTGATGAATCCTTTCTCTAGCAATTCATCAAGCTGTTTCTTCAACTCCCCTGCTTATTTGTTGTTGATCCGATACACATGTTGTGCTGACGGTTCTGCACCTAGCACCAGATCAATAGCGAACTCGACATCTCTATCAGGCGGCAATCCTGGCAACTCTTCGGGAAATACATCAAAAAATTCTACGATGATGGGATGTGGTATCTCGTTCTCCTCAATCATAGCTTCGCAAATAGCCACGCTATGCTGCTCTACTTTTCCTCTAACAAATTCGAATACAGACTCTTTAGGAGGACTGAATACATGCATCCTCGACGGCAGTCTATGCTGGCATGGTTCCTACTCAACCAATCCATTTCGAGAATGATATTGAAACTCGAAAGTGGTATTACAAGTAGGTCAGTGCGTAATTCTCTATCATCCAAGGTGATGCGATGCCCGATCCAAACATCGTTGACTAGGATAATGCCTCCGCTCGTCATAATTTTGCAGCTACAATCTAGGGGCCCAGATACTATAATATGCTTGAATATAAATGCTACAAAAGTAAAGTTGTGGGATGCACCAGAATCGAATAAAGCTATAGCTGAAAAAGAATCGAGAAGTATGGAGCCTGCTATCACATCGTGGGTAGGCTCGGGCTCCTCGACGGTCATAGCAAAGGCTCTGTACTGCTGAGGTGCTCCCTTTTAGTGGTATTGGGCAAACCACTACTGCTGAGTGGGGAGCGGTGGGCCCCACTGTTGCGGAGCCGCTGGTGGTCTCGATGGTCCCCTCTGAGCCGGTAATGTATCCTGTCCCGGCCGAAAAGGATATAGGAGGTACTCTTTCATCTGGTGCGAAGGAGAGCCGCAGTACAGACATGCTCCGAGCCTCCTTCTACAGTCGTCCCAGACATGCTCGGTCTTTTCATAGTGAGTACAATATAGAGCCTACTGTAACTGCCTCTATGGCTGCTACACCTGCTGGGTAGTTGCTGTGGACACACAAAAAAGAAGAAGAAAATGCTGTCTTTTCTTTATTAGCGCAAGGCACCTTAAATCGAGTACGCCTAAGAGATCCTGCGCTGAGGATCCTCAAGTATAAAAAAGAATTCTAGGGAATGGGACGATAGAGATCGAGCGGCAGTTGCTCCTTTACTCCGTTGACACTTCGATTACAAAAGTGGGAGAAAATCTAAGAAAATTGCTAACTCTCGGCTCACTGGCAAGAAGTGCATCAATTTGGCTCTTAAAATGCTCTCCGTTCTGTGTTTTAAAGAGGGATGAGGCCGCTTTTTATATTCGTTCCTGAGTTGGAATGATGTTATGCGCCCACATGAGGAAACATGCTAGTTTTTATGTGGGCGCATAGTCCTGCTTTGGGCGCATAGGATGTAGGCGCATACAGGCTGCGAGATCGTGGGTTGGTCGTGGTGTTGACGTGGCCGCATGCTTCGGTGCACGATTGCTCATGGAGACTAACGTGGCCGTACGCTTCGGTACACGTTTTGATGATGGCTTTGACTGAGTTAGGCTTTGGCGCATAGCCATGTCTCAGGCTATGCGCCCTCCTTTTGGGGGAGCTAGTCTTGGGAGCATGGAACTTCACTGGCTGGGCGCATAGCGCTTCACTGGATGGGCGCATAGAGCTCCACTAGCTGGGCACATAGAGCTTCATTGGTTGGGCGCATAGAGCTTCACTGGCTTGGGTGCATGGGGCTTCATTGCTGAAAAATTTTCATGCTTCTACAAGACCCCCTTCAAAGTTTTCGATACTTGAACGAGTTCGAAATACTTTGAAAGAAGCATGGATCGTCTTCTCGTGATGCAATGGGCGCATATCACGGCTCTCTCCTTGGGCACATAGTGTTTGGCCAGCCTGTCAGAGAGATACGACTGTTGAGATCTTCCTCGAAATCTGAATTGACAGATTCATCGGGGTAGAATTTGAAGAGGTCCATCCTTCATACGTTGTCCACGTCAACAAGTGGCAGTCACACAGTGTGCAAGGGGCTGGTTCTTCACATGGGCGCATAGGCCATTGTAGGCGCATACTGCGCAATGGGCGCATAGACGCATAAAGCTAGTGGGCGCATAGGAAGTGGCATGTGCTTATAAATAGGCCCTGAAGGAGAGAGAGAGAGAGCTCATTATTCCCTTCTCTTAGAATTTTTCAGAAACTCTTCATCTTCTTTCTTTGAGAACCATGTCTACCAAGGTCGCCAAGAGATCCGCAAAGGGCAAGGGGGCTGCGCCGAGTGGCTCTCCTCCTGCGGCAGCGTCTTCACCAGTCCAGGACCCGATTCTGGGTAAGGGCATGCTTCAAAAACAAAGTATCGAGCGTTAATTTACGACGCTCAGAAGTCATGCGCCAACACTGTGGCGTGTTATGCGCCCACATGTTGCCATGTTATGCGCCCACATGCCATCTGCATGTTATGTGCCCATGTACTATTCGTGTGTCATGAGCCCATTTGTTTGTTTTGGGCGCATATCCCCTTTGGGCGCATAGTCCTTTGGGCGCATACCCTTTGGGCGCATAAGAGTTCCCCAGCACTTAGTTTTTCCTACGATTTTCTGAGTCTGACTTTCTCTTCTGTCTTTGACTCTTGCAGCATCCATATCGAAGGCTGAGACCATTGTGAAGGAGGAGATGTTGACTCCTTTCATCAAACAAGAGTCACCATTTGTTAAGGAGGAGGTGATTGCAAAAATTGAGGAAAAAGACGAGCTGGCGCCCATCGAGGAGGGAATTACTCCCAAGATTGAAGCTACTGTAAAGGAGGAGCACAAGCCTAAGAGTAGTAACACTGGGAGTTCTGAACTTCCTGCCCCAGCCGAGGACCTTGATCAAATAGATCCTTCATATGCGAAATGGTTGAGGGAATGGTATATGCCTCACCACAACTAGGATTCGTAGGTTCCCATAAATATTCGTATTTTGTCTTGGTATTTCTGTCTATCTTTAGCTGTAGTTTATGTTTCGCTTCTTTTGGACATCAATGTAATCCTTTACTTCTTGCCCAAATGAAGAGATGGAGAACTTTTTGGTTTGCTCATGAGATGTAGTCCTGTGAATGTAATTGATTTTGAATAAATAGAATACATTCTCTCCATTCTTTGCTTGTGGTATTTATGGTGCTTGTATTAGGGAGTCTAATACAACATTTGTGTAAAGGGTATCCCGCTGGGGGAGCTCCCTCTCTTTTTTTCTTTTTTTTTTGTTTGGACCTATTGCCCCTTTGCGCATCTGGAAATGCGAGCAAATAGATTAGAATGGTACTTTCGTGGACCTATTATCCTTCTGTACACTGGCGGTGTGGGTAATATATTTAAAACAAAACCCAACAGAGGAAATATGGTCATGATAGGTTTTGTGGCCTTGATACCGTGTCTTTTGTCCCGAGTTGGGTATAGGTGTCAAGTCGAAAGACTATCGGTATCAAAGGTAATGTGGACGTGACACATGATAATCAGGAGTGGTTTTTGGTGGAATAGATTTTCTTGTCAAGTTTGGCTTCTTGTTAGGTATCCCTTCCTGGAGCGGAAGAGACTTTCTAAGCCTCCTCCCCGATGACCTCCACTGAAGATGACGAGATGGCCCAGGAAGTCATCAAAGCTTTCTACTCTGTGCTGAAAGTGAAGATTCCTGGAGTCTTGAATAGAAATACTGCCTTTGGCCCTGTGAAAGCTGTTGTCGAATGCCAAGTAGTGGCCCTCGAGAGCATTGCTGGCTATGATTAGCGGGCTAATACTCTGCGAAAAGTTCTGAATGACCTAGAGGGTCAGGTAGCTCAATTTTGGGATGCTAAACAACGGAGACCGCCATTCCTATTCTGCACGAAAGACGAGGCTCTGATCAAGGCTCTCGCAGAGAAGAAGGCTACTTTCCAGGCGAGGAAGGACGCCCTTATTCGAGAGATGGGCGAGCTGGCTGACCAGTACAGCCAGTTCAATGATGCAAGTGAGACACGTGCTGCCTCGAAGAACAGGCTGGCTGCACAAATCACTGAGAAGTATAATCACTATTACGCAGATCCAGAACGAGATCGCCCAGCTGGAAGCCGACTTGAGGGTGGCAACATCTGAAACAGGAGGATTACTTGGCTCAGGCTGCCATGACTGCCACCACTTCTGCCCATTTAGAAGAATAGCTGGCGAAGTTGGAGGGGGAGCATCAGGGTCTGATCCTCTTCGAGGATGAAGCTGCTCGCCAAGAAGAGGTACGCCGTCGAGCTACTGCGAAGTCTGAAGCCGAAGTTGCGGCTCTAAGTGACAATATAAACCGCATATGTATCCCATAGGTTTTTGTAACTTTCTTCTCTTTTTTTCCCAGCTGTCACGGCTCTTGTACCTTTTTCCGTCTCTTAATAGACGTTCAAGTACAGGATAAAAAATCTTTTCAAAATAAATGTGGTTTTATGAAATATCGGAACTAGAGGTAATGTGGACGTAGCAAGGATATTTCTGGTGGGTATTCCGCTGAGGAATTTTGATGTGGACCTATTATCCATTTATATTCAAGTTATTCGAATATAGATAATAAGTTAAACGAAGCTGCTAGTAGAGGTAATATGGACGTAATAGAAGAGGATGTTCTATATCCGACCAGAGATAATATGAACATGGAAAGATATATAACATTAGGTGGGAGTTGATAGTTCAGAGGTAATATGGACGTGATTATCCTTGATGAATGCTTTGCTCAGAGGTTATATGGACATGGCAAAACATAATCATTTCACTAGGGAAATAATTATCAAAAATAATTCAGAGGTAATAGGGACGTGACTTGTTTTCGTCAAATCGAATTTGGACAGAGTCAAAATAGGAATATTCTACTGGGGAAATATTTTGGAGGACCTATTATCCTGGGCGTATTCAAGACTCTTGAAATACTGATAATAGTTAGATAGTTTTTCGAATCATATAAACATCGTACTGTACATTTACATGACTGAACATATGTGAACATTACACAAAAAGGTTACACATAGTATTTCTTTAGGAACTTACCGTTGATAGGCATCATGAGCAAGTCACCATCAGGCTTGGTTAGTCGGTACGCACTGTTAGAATATACTGATTCTATGATAAAAGGACCTTCCCATTTAGGCTAGAATTTTTCTTTTGTTTTGTGCATCATGACCATTGGTCTTCTCACTGCTAAGACCAGATCGCCAACTTGGAAGATTGTTTCCTTCACCTTTTTATTGAAGGCTCTGGAAAGGCATGCTTTGTATAGCTCAATACGCTGCTGACCTAACAAGCATTTTTCATCTAGCGCTTCGAGCTCTTGGAGTCACAGATGGTAGCTTTCTTCGGTAGTCAGCTCGCTGGCTAAGGCTACTCGAAGAGAAGGAATATGGATTTCTAGGGGAAGAACTACTTCGCTCCTATAAACCAGAGAGAATGGCGTACTGCCTGTTGGAGTCCAGACCGTTGTACGATAGGCACATAGACATTCACCGAGCTTTTCATTCTAATCACGCTTGTTTGAAGACACAAACTTCTTGAGAAGTTTTATGATGGTTTTGTTGAAGGCTTCTGCTAGCCTGTTAGCCGCTGGATTGTAGGCAATAGAGGCTATGTTCTGGATTCAATTCCTATCGGAGAACCGATTGAATGCATGGCTTGGGAACTGTGGACCATTATCATGGATGATCCTACGAGGTAGGTCGAAGCGGTAGATGACGTAATGTTTGATAAAACTGATCACGTTTGACGGCTTCACTTCGGTGAGCGGTATAGCTTCCGTCCATTTAGAGAAGTAATCGGTTATGTCTAGGATGAACCGATGTCCTTTGGAGGATGGCAGGCTGATTGGTCCTATGACGTCCATGTCCCAGGCTTCAAACGGCCAAGATGCTACCGTCGGGTATAGAAACTCCGAAGGTTGATGAATGAAATCGGCGTGGAACTGATAAGCTCTATACTTCTTTGCATATTCAACAGCATCTGCTATCATTGTGGGCCAGTAATATCCCATTCATTTGAGGCAATCTTGTAATTTGGGGCCTGGTTGATGTGCACCATAAATTCCATCGTAAGCCTCCCGGAGTGCATGTTTAGCTTCTGTGTCTGATAAGCATCGGAACAGTAGCCCATCGTAAGAGCGTCGGTACAGCATCTTGGTAGTTGTGTCATAGTAAAATCTGAGGTATAGCTTTTGGATGGATACTTCTTCCTTCGGGCCCTCGGGAAGGATTCTATAGACGGCATAGTCTATGAAGGGGAATCTCCAGTCTTTAGCATCGACGCTTGTTTTTGTTGTGTAACTGTGATAAATATATAAAGCATCTTTCACAAAGAATAGTTCTCGACCAGACACTGTGATCGACTGCTGAGTATTGGTAAGAACGGTCAAGGAAGCAGCGAGACCGGCTAGAGCATCTGCTTCTATATTCTGTAGTCGAGGCACGTGCTCGATGAAGAATCCAGCGAAAGTAGATGCCAACTCAATTGTTGCTCTGTGGTAGGGGATGAGATCTTCGTGGCGAACTTCTTAATCTCCTCGGACCTGACTGACTATTAGCTTGGAATCGCCATAAGCTTCTAGATAGTTAACTCCCAGTTGCTTCGTGAGTTGTAGACCGATTAATAGGGCATTATATTCGACCACGTTGTTGGTGCACGGTTCCACGAGAGAATACGCACGATGTATAACCAGATGATCAGGTGACACAAGCACGACACCTACTCCAGCCACGATATTTCCTCTGGGTCCTGTTCTTGATGCGCCGTCAAAGAACATTCGCCAAATGGGGATTTCTTCAGTTGCAGTGTTAGATGTAACACCCAGTTTTCCAGATGAAGGAAAATTTGAAATTTTTTAATTATAATTATTATTTATGGATATTATTTCATATTATGATTTTTGGTGATTTTTAATCATTTTAAAACTATTTAAAAACTGTTTTAAGTCATGACTTATGATTTTGATATGCTGCTAGTGAAACCCGAGAGACTGTCTGACGCAGAGCCTAACCATGTGATTAGGGATATTTAATTATCATTTTTAGCCTAGGGATAATTTGGTCATTTTGACTTATTAGAATTATTTGATTAATTTATTGAATTGGTGATTGATATCTGTAACTTTGACTTATTAAGACTGGTAGACTAGCCTAGTACCTAACCCTAGCTATGGTAACCCTAGTCTAACTTGAGTTAACCCATTTTAGTCACTTAGAATTTAGTTTTGGAATAGGAGGATTAGGTTTAGTGAAATCAAATCATGACTTATGGTTTAATGAAATGACTTATGACCATGACTTAAGGACTTGTGACTTAAGCCCACAGCCCATTAGACTAAACCCTAACCCTAATTTTCACTTTATGACCATCCACTAGGGCTCCCCCTTCCCTATAAATAATCTCTTCATTAGTTCTTGCCTCTTTTATGTCATTCAACACATAGAGAAAAGAAAGGTTTGTCCATTCTTCCCTAACCCATAGATTATTCATTTAAATTCTTTTTCACTCTAGTTTCTTGCATTAGAGCCTAGTACCCTCCTATTTTCTGATTGTGGAGTTTAATCCCAGCTTTGGGACAATTTGGGAAGCATTTGGCTAGCAAGGAGGAATCCCCCATTTGGAGCTTTTTCAAGCTTTTTGCACCTATAGGTAAAACTCCACAAATTGATCTAATATTCTGTTTTCTTTGCATTTAGAGCTTGATCTAGGAGTCCCCTAGCTGTCCCTGAAGTTTGGATTAATTTCGTATCCGTTTGGTGTCCGTATCGGACACGTATCAATGTGTCTATGTTGGTGTTGATGAAATGCTTGAATGGATTGAACCTTTGTATTTTCTAAAACAAATTACATATTTGGGAAGCCCTTGATGTGTGTTTTAGAAACCCCCCTGACTGAGCATGATTTTGAGTCGGATTCGTGTCCAAATCTGGACACGAACCTGTGCACGAGCCCCCGCACGGTTGCCCTGCCTCTCGAGCACTGTAGCGGATACGACACAGCATGTCGTGACACAAAATTTTGTGGACACCTAGGCCACGTGTCTGACACCACACTGACAAAATTTTAGCTATCTTATCGAGCGGATTAGGAGAAATCCCGCCCGCATCGAATTAACACTGCACGTCACATTGTTAAAAATGTGCACTGACACGGTATTCGTGTCTCACCTGACACA